>JASPKZ010000642.1:0-100008 GCA_030220185.1 Diploptera punctata | reverse complement strand
GCTTAAATGTCTTACTCTGACTAAACCATAATACATACACAAAATTAATGTAAACAGAATTAAATAACTCAATATCTACAATAACGTCCACAACACCATATGTTTATCTCTTGCGGATAACTCACAATAACCATTTTTTGTATTTCATTGATGCGAAAAGATCGATACAAGTACGTAGATTCCTGTGTAAGCATAACAGCACCTGGCGGGTACTCTTTTACGGATGACTCACAGTAACGAATTTTATCTTTTATCTCATTTATGCCAAGACTATCGAGATAAATAGATTCCCGGGCAATACCGGGTAATCAGCACGGAGAATCTAAATAATTACGATATGCATTTATAATTACTTTACATTTTACTTATTCAACAATCATAAGAAGTTATATTAAGTTTCGTCTTTCAGCTCATTTACGCCAACAAGATCGGTATGAGCACATTCCAGGACAACGCCGGGTAAACAGTACGGGGTATCTAAAAATAATTGCGATATAAATGTTTCCTTCGACTCTTATTCAATTAAACATAAAATACGTTAATTTTCGTATTTCAGCTCATTTATGTCAAGAAGATCAGGATAAGTAGAATCCCGGGCAACGCCGGATAATTAGCACGGGATATTCAAAAATAAAAATGTCTAATTATTTTTCCTTTTACTTATTCAACTAAACGTGAAAGCACATTAATTTTCATTTATTTAGGCGTAGCAGCGCACGCCTAATATTAGCTAGTATATAATAGATATGAGCACCTTTGGTCACACGGCACCACATCAAGTAGGCCTAGATAGTCTGATCCCTCCTAAACGTTAGTTAGCACATCTAGTGATGAACTCAAAAACAACAATCCTTCTTACGTCTGGCAGGTCGACTGGTAGCGGTACGTGCTCACTGTCCTTCACATACCCTCACAGAATAAATCACATGGTGTTGAGATGGGGTGACTGTGGAGGCCATCGGGAGAAAACCATGTCATTCGTACCGGCACGTCCATTTATTTTTTGGGTAACAGTATCCTTCAAACAATCTCACACATTTTATGACCACCAACTTTTACCAAATGAAGGAGAATTCATTTAGCAAAAAAACATAATTATTGCAACAGAGTAGCAGATCTTCGTACAATATTATATACCGTATGACTTATGCACAGAACTTTGCCATATTAGAAATTTTACACTGTGACGCAATAGTGATGAGAAACAACTAGCTTCCTTCAGGATATGAAAATGTTTTTATTTCATTACAAGAACGAATATCACATCCACTTTCGTTTTTATGCAATATCACTTATAAACACGACATACTAAAAATAATATGAACTTTTGCATCATTATCATCATCATAGTACATTCACGAATTTAGGCCATTTGTTGACCTGTTTCGGCCTCAAGAGAAACACCATTCAGAAGTATTTTGAGTGGACGTCCTGGTCTTCTTCTTCCTGCAGGTTGATATCTTAACATTTGTTTGGCTATGCTGTGATCTTCCATTCGATGAAACATGTTTGCATCCATCTTGACTTATAATCAAAAATTTTGTTTTCTAAAGGTTCCATGTGTAATTTCTTCTAAGATGACTTCATTTTTTTTTGTGATCTAGTAGTGTGTATCCTGCAGTCCTCCGAAGGTATCTCATTTCAGCAACTTTTGCAAATTACTTAAATTTATATTAATTACTTAGAAATTTTAGAACTTACTGGCATGCAATTTAGTATAATGTACATGCTCATATTACATATATATATAATTAACATGAGTGTTTTTGGGGGGGGATAAGTTTTCTATCTCTATCTATCATCGGTATTTTTTTACAGTTCCTGCCGTCTTCCCGTGCCAAACCTCCAAACCTGCGATCTTGGGCATCTTCAGTGGGGTAAGTTTTTGTTTTGTCAAAAATTGTGACATAGCCCTATATTTCTTACAAAAAAGTAAGACACCGTTTGTCTTTCTAATCAAAGATAGAAGATAAAAGAGGTACACTCTTAAGATGTTAATTTCTTGGATCTCGTATCACAGCAAGACTTGTAAACAGGAAATAAAAAATGAGCTTTTATGCAGTTAGGGCTCTGTACCTACCTATCATCTAGCCATTAATTAATTCGGCACAAGCAATGAAATAAGTAACATAAAATCGGCGTACCTCCAAAATACGAACGTCGTTATTTTACAGCTTATAATATATTTATTTATACACTTGAATATACAATGGTTGCAAAAAAACACCGACAGCGGAAGTGAGGTAGTATATTGAGAAAGTTGATAATTTTTAATAAGGTACAATGTCCAGAAATTATTCGTTTTCACACTATGAGTAGCAAACTTTTCAATATTTCCGTTAGTTGGATTTCAAGACTCAATACTTGACAATACTGTCACAGTCACATCAAGTTTTCAAAATATCCACATCCCGTCTCATTGCCGAGCGTATATCGGTGGTTTAATGATTGGCGCTCACGTTCAAAACGCATGGCCTCGTTTGAATTATTTCTGTAGCATTGTAGATTCGGATTATAAGATCCATACGTGACTCTACTGGATTCTGATAAACATGAAGTAATCGAGAGGCTTAAGGTAAGGTGAACTCGGAGGCCATGGGACTGGTCCCCCTCTCCAATCCATCGACCTGGATACGTGGAATCCACATATGTCTCCTCACATTGGCATGGAAGTGAACTGGACATCCCGTTGCGAAGCCACGTATCATAGGGTCCGTATCTGTGAGGTGTTGTCACGTAAATGAGTCTTCAAATCCTTCGAACTAAAACTGATCTTGAGACATAATTAAACTAGTCATAGTGTGTAAAAAGAATCATTTCCGGACATTGGTACCTTATTAAAAATGTTCAACATATCTAAATATACTACATCATCTCTACTGTGTGTGTGTGTGTGTGTGTGTATATATATATATATATATATATTCAAAAAATTACAGATGGAAACAAAAGACAAAATTAATGTTAATCTGATACCAAAACAAGACTGGATTACTTACTACAAAAATCTTTGGTCAGAACCGAACACTCACACTGAAAAAATTACTTTGAATTTGACTTGTGAAAATGAAATAGAAAAACCAGACAAACAATGGACGAACTAGAAGAAGTTTTAAAGAAGGCCAAGAACAGGAAAAGTCCAGGTTTAGATGATTTAAATTTAGAGAACTTTTTAAGTATGGAGGAACTGCCTTGAAAGAGAAACTATTAGAACTTTTTAACAACATATTTGGCATGTTCTTAATATTCCAACGGATTGGGAAACGGGTCTAGTAATTAATATACATAAAAAAGGTCAGAAAAAAAACAATGTGATAACTACCGAGGCATTACCTTACTCCCAACTGCATCTAAATTATATGTACCAACATAATTAAAAATAAGTTATCAGTAAGTACTGAAACATTTTTGGAAGAAGAACAATGTGGATTTAGAAAAGGGAGGAGCACTATAGACGCAATATTTACCCTGCAACAAATTATGGAAAAAAGGAGAGAATTTAATCTCCCACTGTACTTACTATTTATAGATTATGAAAATGCATATGATAATGTAAACCGAGATAAACTTTGGCAGATACTGCATGAAGAACATAATACACTCACATGTAATACGAGCCATACAAAGCTTATATCAAAATTCTAAAATCAAATTAAATTACCAGATGGAGAAATAACAGAACACATAAACACAGGCAAAGGTGTTCGACAAAGGATGTGGACTATCTCCACTCTTATTTTAATATATATATTAACAGAATAGTGCAAGAATGGAAACAAAACAGTAAACAGTGGAATTTCAATAACTAGGACTAAAATAATTCAAACAATATTATATGCTGATGATCAAATAATATTATCAGATTCCGAAGATAGCTTACAAATAGCAGCATATCAATTATTCAAAATTGCCAGCAAATAATATATGAAAATTTCCACATCAAAATCCAAAACAATGGCAATGTGTGGAAAAAAACATACACCGGGTGAAAATTGAGATTGATGGAAAAATTATAGAACAAGTGTCAGATTTCTCTTACTTAGGAAGTGTATTTGCAGAGTATAAGAGTGACATTGATTCAAAATTACAAAAATATAATAAAATGAATGGGGTAATATGAAGACATTTTGGTAAACAGATGAGGAACAGAGACAAAACTAAGATTACATAACGTCACATCAAAAGCTGCTCTAAAAACGGAAGTGAAATTGGATTTTAAATAAAAGAAACTCTCATAAACTTCAAGTAAGCCAAAATGCGCTTCTTACGATCATTGTTAGGAGTTAATAGACTGGATCACCCAAGGAACACTACTATCAGAGGAAAACTTGGAGTAGCAAGTTTAAATGAAGATATCCAAAGATACCAACAAGAATGGAAAAATCATCTGAGAAGAATGGCAAGAAATAGACTTCCAAAATTGGCATTCCAATATACCCCAACTGGACATAGGGACCAAGAAGACCAAAACATCGGTGGAAGATCAAGACCATCTTCGCTAGGTTTACCGTACAGGCCACATGGCCTAAAACGAATTTGTTCATGATGATGATGATGATATATATATATATATATATATATATAATGTCATGGTAAGAAAAATAAATGCCTGAACGGGATCTGAACCCGGATCTCTGGGTTGGTACCCCAGCGTGATATCCGTTACACCACCAGGCGAATCAAATTCAAACACTTATTTTTCTTATATGTGTATATATATATATTCTCCATTATTACTAGATGTCGCGAGAACTTGGTCTTCACTGCCTCCTACTAGCTGACTATAACAAGTAAGCAAATTAAAAGAATATTTTACTTTATAGCAATTTTTACTTTATAACAGTGACGCTTATTTTCTTAGTGATATATTATTGGGGACATTTGTTCACCTACGTCCGCGCACAAAATAAACCAGAAAACGAATATCACTTTCAAGTATTGAATAGAATAATAGAATAGATGTGTAATAAAACTCAGGTGACCACTAACTTTTCATGTCTCTGGACTCGTTAAAAATTGGAGTATTCTATGCCATTACGTACATTCAGATAATAGAAACAAAAAACACACTATTTATAGTTGCAGTATGTGAATAAATACCTGAGAGAAACGTATATGTTAATTTTGTTCCACAAAAGTGAGAAATGCCTTAAAATGAAGCGAGAAGTTGAGCTCAAAATAACCTAATATCACCATATTTACAATGTAAATATGCATTAGCCATTGCTCAGACAGTGCAATCAATTTATCGCAAAAACCGGATTACAAACAAATGAGAACACTAGCTATACTAATCTGGTGTATACTAACTAGCACATTTTCTCACCCTAACTTGCCCAAACTAACACTGGCTTACCTATTTTTCTCACCCTAACTTGCCCAAACTAACACTGGCTTACCTATTTTTCTCACCCTAACTTGCCCAAACTAACACTGGCTTACCTATTTTTCTCACCCTAACTTGCCCAAACTAACACTGGCTTACCTATTTTTCTCACCCTAACTTGCCCCAACTAACACTGGCTTACCTATTTTTCTCACCCTAACTTGCCCAAACTAACACTGGCTTACATATTTTTCTCACCCTAACTTGCCCAAACTAACACTGGCTTACCTATTTTTCTCACCCTAACTTGCCCAAACTAACACTGGCTTACCTATTTTTCTCACCCTAACTTGCCCAAACTAACACTAGCTTACCTATTTTTCTCAGCCTAACTTGCCCAAACTAACACTGGCTTACCTATTTTTCTCACCTTAACTTGCCCAAACTAACACTGGCTTACCTATTTTTCTCACCCTAACTTGCCCAAACTAACACTGGCTTACCTATTTTTTTCACCCTAACTTGCCCAAACTAACACTGGCTTATCTATTTTTCTCACCCTAACTTGCCCAAACTAACACTGGCTTACCTATTTTCTTCACACCTAATTTGTCGAAACTAACACTGGCTTACCTATTTTTCTCACCCTAACTTGCCCAAACTAACACTGGCTTACCTATTTTTCTCACCTTAACTTGCCCAAACTAACACTGGCTTACCTATTTTTCTCACCCTAACTTGCCCAAACTAACACTGGCTTACCTATTTTTCTCACCCTAACTTGCCCAAACTAACACTGGCTTACCTATTTTTCTCACCCTAACTTGCCCAAACTAACACTGGCTTACCTATTTTTCTCACCCTAAGTTGCCCAAACTAACACTGGCTTACCTATTTTTCTCACCCTAATTTGTCGAAACTAACACTGGCTTGCTAATTTTCTCATTTTAATTAACTTGTCCAATAATGTAGGTGGACTCCTGGTAGAGAATCCAATTATGGGTGAGTAAACATGTTGGCATTGGTCAACATGACACTTGCAGTCTCTTTTTTTCCGATCAAATATTCACAGTTGGCACGGTGGCATAGAAGAGCCAAAAATGATAATTATTTTTAGAACCAATGAAATTGCCAGAGATAGGCTATAATGGGTTTAACTAACATAAATTGCAATATTTAATTGAAAGGGGTATAACTAGCCAAGTGCTACCAAAAAAAAGTGTAAACAGCAACGTGCCCGATATACTAATTACCTGTCGTTGTTTATATTCTCAATAATTTTTTATTTCTTTGAGTGTACAAAATTTATACAAAGGAAAATAAATTGTTCCATTGACACTTAAAGGCTCTGAAAGTTCTTAAAGTTCAAGGTAAAGTGTATGATAATTCCAGGAAATTTGTTGTAAAACATTCAATAGGCTACAGCAATTTTTTTTCTCGCAACCTCTCGAAAATTCCCAATGTCTACTACTTCAAGGAATTGATATATCGTAAATATTTATGATAGCCTTGCATTTTGAGCAAGTTTCGCCTTGCACTCTTATATTATCATAAGTAATGCCACGTGTGATTTCCTAATTATCGACAAATTTACGACTCACGAAGTGAGGAGTGAATTTATGTAGAGAATTTGAAAATCAAGAGTGGCATTTGTTAGGACTATTTAACGAATAAAATTATGCTGCTTACTTACAAATCATTATTTAAATATAGTTATTTTAAAAATGTATATATTTAATGTAAACGGCGATGTTTGAAAACAAATGAGAAACGTTTGTTATGCTTCATTTGTTCGTTACTGCAACCAGATCATAATTATTCCCAAAGGATCGCAATATTGTAAGAATGCACCGTAGTGGAGAAAAAATTAAACACATCAAACTGTTTAAAAGGGGCACGCCGTAGCGTAGTGGTTAAGGCACTGCGCTACAAGCCGGAAGGTCGAGGGTTCGAGTCCCGGTGGGGTTAGGATTTTTAAACTGACCAAAACCCTCTGGCGGCACCATGGCCCTGGGCTCGACTCAGCCTCTAACGGAAATGAGTACCACACGCTTATTCTGGGGGTAAATGCGGCTGACAACCCGGCTGAAATCAAGTGCCGATTGTCCAGAAAAAGTGGGAGCCTTAACCTCCCACTACCCCAAGGGCCTCTCGAGGCCTGTCGTGGGATCACTTTACTTTACTTTACTTAACTGTTTATAACCAATATTATAGGTTATTAATTAATTTCTGATTTCCTGTGATGTAAATTATATTTTCCTGAAACGTAAATTCCTGGGTAATTATACGTTTAAGAAAGTGCAAACAGTGGTTTCTTTTTGTTGTGGTATAATCTATTACTACGAATGTTTTTTCTATTATATCCCGCAAGCAATATCTGTTTACATGCATGCACTATATATATAATCTGGTGGCCGTATTTCTTAAAGAGTCAGTCACTGCAGAATAATGATATGACGTGTTCAGAATATTGAAAAGGAAGAGCTTTATTTAATATAAACTTAATTGATAAATATCGGGTAAAATACGACTGTGATTGGTTGTAAAAGAAGATACATTGGAACGTGATTGGTATTGACTCCCATTTGGGGCATAATTTAAATAATCATCATAAATATCACCTTGATTTTAATATCTGATTGCATATTTACGATTGTTTTGCCATCTGTATATAGATACTGACATACCGCTCATGGGCTGCAGTAGAGGCACAATTAAATAATTACTATTTTTGATTTAGTGCGCTTTTCATCATCTTAAAATAATCTTCCGTTCAGCAACAGTGGCACATCGGTTAGTTCAATATTTCAGCAACAAATGACATGTATTAGTCATATGTCTTCAGTGTTAAGAAAAACTTTAACCTCGTTTATCTCAAAACTGGCTTTTTTGGTTTGTTCATGGATTTTTAAGGAAGTAAAACTCCTGAACATATATTCCTTCGAAAAGAAAATAAACACATGGATCTCATATCATACTTTTAGTGCACGTAAAATAACCACAAAACTGAAATAAGCTACCTTGGAGAAAAATGCATCAGCTATTTCACGCCCTGATTTGAACTACGATGCTAATGAATTGGGCTCTTATAGAGTCTCGTAAAATAAAATATCCATGAGGCACTTTGTTGGTGTGTTACTAGATCTATTCTGTGATGCTTACTAATTTTATGTTTGTATGACATAGTGATTATGATGAAATGGTCGTGATATTAAAATTCCACGTAACGTAACTTCGAGCTCGGGTTCAATCCCCGATTGTTACAAATATCTGGGTACTGAATTTTCAAGGTTGTTATTAGTGAAATAAATGTCAAGAAACGTGAAGACCTAAATCTTCTCTGAGTAACATCTGACCATCATAAACACATCCGTATCATATTCGGCTTTTTTATAAACACCTTACAAATACACAATATATACTCATATTACAACGGTTATTCTAAGGATCGATATTCTAAGACGCGATAAAATTTTGCTTTTAAAAGATTGTATAAATCAGATGAAATTAAAATAAATACAACCTAACATTTTGTCTTGATGACTGAAAAAAACTACGAAAAAATCTGAAAAAAAATATTGATTAGTTCTCAACTCGAGATCCCATATAGGCCTAACTAGTATCAAAAAATTCAATCGAGTTCAATTTGTTGGTAATGACAAGCATGTGCTTATATATATATATATATATATATATGGTATATCAGATGATGTTAATTTCTAAATATAAGACTTTTGGTTTATAACGCATAGTATATTATAATATGTGCAGAGCAATAAAAAGAACCCTAAAAAGTAAAACATTAAAAATTACATAATTAAAATGCTATAAAACTATGACAATACCAATGCTAACATATGCTTGTGAAAACTGGAAACTTAATAGATCTGAAAAAAGGAAATGGAAGTAGCTGAAGTGAAATTCTTAAGTTCAGTAGCCAGCTATAAGTTGTTGGAAAAGAAATACAATGAAAAAATATGAGCCAAATTAATCATCTACAGTATTATAGAAAAAAAAATTCAAACTCAAGACGTAATTGGCTCCAACACATAGAAAGAATGACAACTATTAAACTCCCTCAAATTTGCTTCACTACCAACCCAAGGAAGAAGAAATATGGACGCCCCATAAGTAGATGAAGAGGTACGCTCTCTTGATGTTGAAACAAGTCTACCGCCTAATTGCATGATATCCATCCATCCATAGTAATTCTGCCCGAAGGCAGGTTCTTCACTGCAATCATAGCATTTGCATACTATGCTTGCAGCTTTACTAGGGAATTGTAGGTGTGGTAGCTTCCCGTTGCTTTCCACACCGGTGAAGGATGATGATGATAATGATGAGGATGATGGCCATATGATTTCGAGGACCGTTTGGCCTTAATGTTTTCCTGACAACTGTCTTACAGGTGAGGAAAAACCCCGATAAAAACCTCACCCAGAAAAACTGCCCCGACCGGGGATCGAACCCGGGCCCGCTGCGTGACAAGGCAGCACGCTACCTCGAGACCACAGCGGTGGACCTTCCATGATATAGAAGAAGAAGAAGAAAAAAGTATATTCTTTATAAATAACATTTTAAATGTTTTTCAGAACTTTCTGTATACATTAAAATTTTTTACACTTGCTTTCTGGCCTTTAGATTTTATTTATTATTTAACAGTTTCCCTATATGTAATGTTTAATGTTTATAGATTCATTTTCCATCAATGTAGGCCTTAACAATTTTAAACCAGTTCACTGGAACGTTTTGATGACATTAGTAAATTTTCAGGGTCATATTTACCTTACCTTGGCAAAATGTTTACAAATTACTCAATTTTTCTAACCTTGTATAATGTTATTATATAATGATTATTATCATAAATACTTTTCACGGAATTTGACCAATATGTATAATGAAATAATAATGGTAGCTATATCAATCTCAAACTTCAAGGTAGTTATATAGGATAAATTAAAATTCCCGCTTATTGACAACAGTTCTGTAACATTTCATTGGAAAAATCGCTTTAATATATCAACACTCAATTACACAATATAAAGTGGGCCAAATACCTAGAAATTTAAACTTGATAAGTAACTAACATACTGGCACTTTCAAACCCGGGGGTTCCTGGCCGTGCTAATATGGCCAATGTCCAATCAGTATGTGTAAAATTAACTTCCTCAAGTCATGGTTGTCCACTACTTGTTGGCTCGAGGTAGCGTGCAGCCTTGTCACGGCAGCGTGTCCGGGTTTTCGATTCCCGATCGGGACAAGCTACCTGGGAGAGTTTTTTTCCCGGAGTTCTTCCTCACCTGTATGACGAATTTCAGGTAGCCTGTAAGGCCCAAAAAGTTCCCGAACATCATTTCTGTCCATTAATCATCATCATCATCATTCTTCACAGGTGTGAAAAGCAACTGGAAGCTACTACTACCTATAATTTTCTAGTAAAGCTGCAAAGCATAGCATCATCAAATGCTATGATTCCAGTGAAAGACCTACCCTACAGCAGAAAACTATAGAATAGAATCATGGTTAATATTATTCATTATCCTAAATATTGTTCTTCCTATTGGATGCTTTCCTAGATATTTCCATTCCCCCTTCCATTAACCTACCGTGTCACCTGCCCTGCATATTACAGTCTAAGATATTTGTTTCTATTACATCTGGTTTTACATAAAGATCGTGTAGTTCTCTGTTATGTATATATTCCTCAATTTACTTGTTTCCGCGTCTCTCGTTGCTTAAAAAAATATACAGAATGTAACTAAATTACCAATTCAGACTTTGACGATAGCCTATGTAATGGGGACCAAAGAGAAAATATTGAAAGAATGGAACACCAATGGACGGGAGAAGAACAAGGGGAAGACCAGCCAAGAGATGGATAGACAGTGAATACACATCCAACTACGTCTTCCTCCGAGGAGTGATTTTGGAAAATAAACAGGATGAAAATTCTACAAATTATGATTAAAAATAAGAAGAAGCTAATAGACGATATTAAGAAGTCAATTATTATTAGTAATGTAACCAACTAGAAACAAATAAAGGAATAAAATTAGATAAAACACACTACTTTAAAACATTATTATATGCTGATGACCAGGTAATAATAAGCAAATACGGAAAACGAGCTTCAAAGAATATATTTTAAATTACTAATAATATTGTGAACAATATAATCTCAAAATATCCATAGAAAAAACTAAGGTAATGGCATTCCAAGGGAAAAATCAAATAAGATCCAAAATAGTAATAGGAAACAAAATCATAGAACAGGTGAACCATGTCAATTATCTAGGATGTGACATTTCATTTAATTATGATAATGATTTAACTAATAAAATAGCAAAATTCCAGGGAATATGTGGTACGATAAAACGATCACAAAATAATAAAACAAAAGAGAGGCCCAATTGAAATTTTATAAAACGTTGGCAGTACCGGTACTGCTCTATGGTTCAGAAGCCTGGATACATAAAAAAAACAAGATCTAAGTAGAATAACGGCGGCAGAAATGAAATTTTTGAGATCTGTTAAAGGGTGCACTAAGGAAGACAGAATCAAGAACACAGAAATAAGACAGGAACTTGAAATATTTGCAATAACTGATAAAATAGATTAATATAGACAAAAATGGAAGCAACACATAGACAGAATGAATGGAGATAGATATCCAAAACAAATAAAATACAAACCTAAAGGCACCCGAGATGTGGGCAGACCTAGAAAGAGATGGGCTGAAGTCGGAACGGGTCAACAGACCTAATCCATGAATGCAGATGTTGATGATGATGATGATGATGATGATGATGATGATGATGATGATGATGATGATGATGATGATGATGTAACCAACTAACTCACTGGGATTATCGACTGGCCGCGCTGTCACAAGCTCTCCAAACATCACTAATGTGAGCTAACGCATTTCAATTATTCCTCTATACTTTACCTCCCTCAAATCGTGATTGTTATTCTCCCACCCCATACTTAGCCTTTCTCTCTGGTTTTCCTATAGAGTGTTTCCATGTCCCTCTTCCATGCCCCATTTGTGCCAGATGTCCTGCATACCGTTGTGAACGAGACTTGATTATTCTTATTATATCTGGTTTTACAAAAAGATCATGTAACTCATTGTTAGTGGTCTTCTCCATTCACCTCTCTGTTCATCTGTTTTTGGACCTAAATTTTTCTAACAATAAGAAATGTATTCTTAAACACTCGTATTTTTTTTCCTCCCTTAAAATAAGAGTCAATGTTTCGCTTTCATATAATATAACTGGCAGATTGGGAGAATAACAGTTTTACATAAATAAGTTTTGTGTTTTTTGAGAGAAGTTGGGACGGACAAGAGTCCCAATAATTCATTTTCAGAACTGAGCCTATGTTTAGTTTATTTGTGCATCTTATTCCTGTTAGTAATTATTGTCTCTAGGTATTTGAATCCAGCACGTCCTCAAAATAAGGGGCTGTCGGAAATTGGCAACTTTTAATATAAATCTAAATTTATAACTGCTCTAACCTCGATTTCATCATTACCCCTCGTGTATGGTACATTTTATTATTGGGTGTTCTCGCATAATTTATCATAATTATATTATTATTATTATCATTATTATTATTATCATTATTATCGTATATTATTATCATATTTATTATATTATTATTATTATTATTATTATTATTATTATTATCATCGTAAGTATTATTATTGTTATTATCGTATAAAATGTTGTTTGTGCATGAAATTTGCATAGCTACATTTAATATATTTTAACTGTTTATAATTAGTATAGTGTATATCTATATTTGTCAAATATTTATTTGTATTTGTGCTGGTTGAGTGGAAGAGAAGGCCTTATGGCCTTAACTCTGGCAGAATAAATAAAACATTATTATTATTAAACATTTCCCTTGTTTCTCAATAACTGTCCGCATAATACATTTTTATGTGTGACCATAAATTTAGTTTTACAGACGATTACTTTCCAGCCCCAATTTGTTAGTGTTATCGAATAGAAAATGAGTGTTGGCTCTTAGTATCTTACATTATCAGCGAATACAACACTTTCATTGAGTTGTACGCCTTCTTTATCCTGTAAAGATCTGATGGCATGCTCTAGAGGAGATAGTGTGCATCTCATTCCTTTAACCCATTGTAAATTTTCAAAAGTACAGTATCTGAAAACCGTTTGCCTCTCCGCATCCTTATCTTTGTGCCATATAGACAAATTTGAATAAGTATAGTTTTTTTATGAGTTCCGAAGTTCAGCTGGATACTATACAACTTCTCCGCCTTAATTGAATATTATGTATTTTTTAACTACATAAGATGATGTACAGTACCATTATATTCCCATTCTTTTTTCAAAACTTATTTGATATAAAAATCTGATCAATTGTAGTCGATTTCTTCTAATTCCATATTGATGATCTCCAATTAGGTCGTCAATGTCAGGAAGTAAGTCAATTAGTCTATATGCACACTAAATTTAGAATTATAAAGCTATAAGTAGCCTAATGCTTATTTCTGGAACTTAACTTTGCGTGATAAATTAGATAATATTAACAGACAAGCATTATGAGAGCAAGGGAATACATGAAATAATTAGAGCTTTTAAAGCAAACAAAAATTTAATAAGACAATACAATCAGTAATTAATGAATAACTATTTTAAGATATGGACATACCACTAATTAAAATAACACGTTTCTATTGAATTGAAATTAAATATTTGTCATGTGAACAGAATTAGTACATATTGAAAGGCGAAACAAAAATGTTTTCTATTTACCCCACAATGATCTAGATGTAGATACAGACCTACGACAAGTGGTAGATTGGTGTTATATCAAGATCTGGTGATAGAAAGTCATATAATATTCGGAGCATTACATCATTAGATACAAATATCTGGAAGAGTGGAAGAGGTCCATTAAGGCGAAGGGTCTTACAGAGTTATAGGGCCAAATTAGAAGAAGATGCACAGAAGTAGAATTAGTTATACGATATTAATTACATATTTGTTTTGTGTATACAAAATATAGAAGTAAAAGAAACATGTGTTCGTGCTCGGATTGGAATAGTTACAATAGAGTAAGTACAGGATGTATAAAAAACATGAGTGACAATCAGACTGCGGGGAATTAGTGCCGAGGTTTGAAGTTACTAACAAACAAACAAACAGACATATTTTCTTTACAAATGCGACGACTGGCTCAGGCAATGTGAATACAGGTAGCAAGATAGTGATATGTATTGTTCTGTGCACATGGTATAGCTAACTCACTGGCATTATCGAACCCATAGGTTCATGGCCGCGCGGATATAAGCTCTCCATACATCCCTATTCTCAACTAATGTTTTTCAAATCATTCCCTGTATAATCTCTACTTCCCTCAATTATAGTTAATGTTATTTCTCCCACCTCATTCTTCGTCTACCACTGGCCATTTTCCCTTTGGTTTTCCTACAAGAAGAGCTTCATACCCTTCATGTTACATTTCCTGCCCATCGCAGTCTACAAGATTTAACTGTTCTTATTATAACTGTCTTCGTATAGAGACTAAGTTATTCATTGTTATGAAGTCTTCTCCATTCACCTGTCTGTTCATTTCTCTTTGGTCCAAAAATTGTCCTAAGAACTTTATTCTCAAATACTCGTAATCTCATTTTTATCCTTAAAGTTAAGAGTCCACGTTTTCGCATCCGTAAGATGTAGCTGGTAGAATAAGTTTTTTATATATTTTCAATTTAACCTTTTTTTTTAAAGGAGTTGGGACGGTCAAAAATATCTGTGCTATTATGCATTAGCACGCATTTCCAGAATTAGGCTTATGTTTAATTGTATACATGGTACAGTTTATACATTCAGACAACTGATACAGTACATACTACTAACTTACATATTCACAACTGTATTAATCCACCTGTTGTTCAACACTTGAAATGAATAGTTTTTGTCTAAGTTAAGTGTCTATACTATGGTCGTGACGTAATTTCAGTCTATTGTTAAGTCGCGCAGTACTTGTAAGCACGTAAATCTACTATTTCCGTACTACAGGGTGGACCGCAGTCTGGTGATAGTATAGTAGGCATAATAACTTGTTTTATTATTAAATTATATTACTCATTACTGGGACCAACTTCTCCCAACAAATTTAAACTGAACTTATATAAAATCGTTACTTTTCCAATTATATTTTGTGGATGCGAAACATAGACTCTTACCTTAAGGAAGGAGAAAAGATTATGAATATTTGAGAATAAAGTTCTTAAGAACATTTTAGGCTCAAAGAGAGATGAACAGAGATACGAATGGAGAAAACGACAAAACGGTGAGCTACATTATGTTTCTTGAAAACCAGATAATTACAATAAGAATAGTAAAGTCTCCTAAATTGCGATGGGCAGGACATGTGACACGAATGGGGAATGAAAGAGGGACATGGACAATTCTTATAGGAAAACCAGACGGAAAGTTTCCTGGAGATAGACCAAGAATGAGACGGGAGAGTAACATTACCCAAGTATTTATACAGAGATGATTGGAGTATAGGGGTGTATGGAGAGCATATGTCCGCATGGTCATGCACCTATGGATTCGATAGTGTCAGTAAGTTTTACGTATCATGTCTTGTAGACAAAATCGATGATTTGTAAAAAAAATCACAAATAATATGATTGAAACATCTTCAATGGCTTCACATCTTCTAAATTCGCTGATACAGTAGGATATCTTAAGGTAAAATTTACATATTTCAAAAATAAATGTTTAGTCATGAAACTTCTGGATTAATCACTTGAATCAGACATGTATCTGAGTTCATTTTGTAAGTAGGGTTATTTATTCTTTTAACTCAAATTATAAAAAACCAGAACCGTTTTCAGGGAATAGTGCGAGTGGAACAAAATAACTATGCCACTGTAGGCCTATAATGTAAACTCACGTAATAATGCTATGACCTATCGGACCTGTAGGTTCAAATCTCATAATACTAGGGCACTCCACTAGTCGCTATATTCAGCCAACGAATCCAATTTCAAATCAATATTGTTGTAACTTAGGTCGTAATCGTTCTTCGGAGGCTTTTTAATATTTATAGTTACAGTGAATTCAGGAGGAATTCTTTTACAATTACGGTGGCGGGGCCATGTTAATACTAACTTAGGATGAACTCTATTTTTTCGAGAGTGGTCGCGGGCTACTGCTTTTTTGTTTCAATAAATCATCTTAATAGGGACAGGAGTATTATTAATGCCATATTATTGAATTTTAATATTTTATTATAGAATAACTACTGAGGTATCAAGTTTACATATGAATATAACATGAATTTGCAATGGCATTTGTTTTGATCTAAGTTAATCCCTAGGAAGTAAGGAGCATTTACAAAACTATTTTAAATACATAACATAATTTCGGAATCTAACTCTTAATTTGAGAGTGTCTGTAACGTGTTAAGAATTAACCAGACTTTTCCAAATTGTTTTTTTTTGTTCCTTCCCTTGGGAAATATGTTTTATAATTTATACGTTCACAAAGATTAAAAGTTTCACATTTAGGCCTAAACAACTTCAATTTGGAAGTTTACGTGCAAGAATATTGACATATAATTTAGGCATTCGTCATAAATTTTAAAACTAAAACTTTACCTATAGAAGTAATTAAAAAAGATGCAGGTTTATAGAGATCTACTTACATTATGGATGTCTTCTTCCATCTCCTTCTGTACTCACTTCTCGATCATATTCAAGTCTCCCCAAATATATATACTTTTAATTTCATAATATTTCTAGTGAAAGTATTGTTCTGGATTTACTAAATCTGCTAACTATTTAGCTTTTTACTTTCGAAACCATCTAAATAGGTCATTTGAAATAAATGTATTTGTTAACTTTAACTTTCAACTTTTCAACATAACCATCTAAAATTGTCCATTATTATTTAAAATACGAGTATAACCTTCTCAAATAAAAATATATTTTCTTTTTTTTTTATAAAACCCAGAGTTTACTTTATGATGATTATTAGTTGCCATACAAATTAATTCCCATTAATTTTCTTTAATATTAAATTGTGTTTATAACGACTAGGCCTATAACAAATATCCAGCTTCCTAATCGAGTATAGGTATATCCTTTAACTACAACCAGGACTTCCTAATGTTCTTTTTCTTTCCCAAGGAATATCCAATAAAAATTTCGAAAACATTCCTGTTCTTATTCATCTGAGATAACTTACATGCCCATCTCAATCTCAATTACTTAATAATCTGACTGTATTAGGACAAAACACCATTCTTTAAATAAATTCTATCAGATTCAATCAAACAAATGAAATTGCATGATATAAACCCGAGTGGTTTGGCATAAAACATTTGCAGTTGAGACCCGTATCGGAAACACCCGGGTTGAAATTCCATATAGATCAACGTGATTCAGGCATTTCCTAGTTATCCTGCAAAGTCGTCATGTCAAATGCTGAGTTGGAAATTCATTGCCAGAACGTATTTAATCGTATTTAATGTTACGCCGTATCATAATTTGTTTGTCTGTACCCGAATAACTCGGCAATTTTGTCGACTGCCTGCCTGAGAGAGAGAGAGGGAGAGAAGAGGTTAGAGAGAGGGAGAGGAGAGAGAGGCGAGAGAGGAGAGAGAGAGAGATAAGAGAGAGAAGAGAGAGAGAGAGAGAGAGACATGAAGACGAGAGAAGACAGCTCCTCGCCACTTGCGCGTGCAGGTGGTGGACAGTTCTTCGGCCCCACTATAACAAGTGGACCCCCGGTTCCTAGACAAGTCCATTTGTCCCAGTAATTTTAGGGTTGGAACTATGTCCCTGTGGGTTGGTTTTGAGTGGTTTTTATTTGAAGCAAAATTTGGGTAAATTTTCGAAAGGTTTTTGATTTTCGTAAATTTCGACTATGTTAAATTTTTGAATGGTATAACTTCGAATTGGTTGATTTTTGTGTTGACTGATAGTGAATATGTTGTTGAGGAGATGGCATGATAATGCAGTATGCAAACTCCCCGAGTTGTTTACGACGGGAGCACGCCTATGTAGGTGCCCTGATGGGGAGTGTTTCTTATTTATTGGCGCTAGGATTTGGTTTCTTACTGACTGCCGCTGTGGCGGTCTTTTTTGGTCTAATTTCAGCATTAGCTCTTGAAATCCGGGGGAAACCGCAGAAAACCCTGTCTGAAATAGTCGGTCCCGGGACCTTGTCAAATTTGACATTGTGGTTGCAGGCCAAGGGGAAAAGCACAGCATCAACTACTATTTATTAAACATAATAAATTGTAAATTGTACAGAGTTATAGCATATAATTACATAACATTATGAGCATTTTTGACATTTTTCAAAAGTTCATTTTTTATATTTTTCTTAATTGTCCAAACATTGATTTTAATTTTGTTCTTCAGACACGGGCCTTACTAAGACAGTTTAACCGCGACGTATTCTCTGCACGGTCCCGTTCCGTCGTAAGTTGTATCTGCCTTCTGATAGGTTTAGCGGTAGGGACTTTCAGTGCACCAATGATGTTTCTGTCTGAGGGGCTAGTAAGACATTTTTTTTTTTGTAGAGGTTTGCACCTGGCGTCAGCAGTACTATGTCTTCGTCGTGTGTGCCGTTTGCTTTAGGGTTTTGGAAGCCGTTCTGAGTTTCTGTTCTGCTTTAGTGTGTACTGTTAGTTCTTGTGATAGGTAAGTTTGTGTTGGTGGATGTGTTGGTGTATGTGCCTCCATTTGCTCCCCCAGGACATTAGCGCAACTTTTTTCCCTCACTGCGTCCCTCTCTATCAGTGGTTGGCTGCTGCCTGGCCAGTTGTGTTCTGCATTGTTGTATGTGACTCTTGCTTGCGTGCCTGTTTAAACGTTTTTGGGTCGGTATTTGTTCCATAACAGCCTCGAACTCTCGGCATCCCTTGTAGTCTGCATAATTTTTCACCATTACACATGCAGCGTAGGGGTGGAGCATCCAGAGGCAGTCTGCAGGCGTGTGTCAGGCGTTTTGTTTACCTGCGCAGCATCTGCAAACGGGGAGAGGCTATGCACGCTTCTATTATATATATGCATAGGCTTGAACACATAGTGCACTGTGGGATTGGTACAATGTCATATATGGTTCTACTTGCACTGTATTAATAGCATAGGTGTGTGTTAGTCCAAAGATTTGTGTTTTCTGCATCAGAATTGTATGCTAAAGTTACTTTGAAATAGGGGAAATGGTATTCCTGAAGCACACCTCATGTTTGCGATATTATGACGAGGAAGTTGGATTCCTCTTAATTATTTATTATTAAAGATTGCAATGGTCACCACTAGGATCTCTGATTTACAAAACAGTGTTTACCATTGCTTATCGAATGCCCTAGTATTAAAAAAATACATTTCTGATATTACTTAATAATAATAGAGCGAAAACGCCTAGTGGTAGACCAAGAAATTAGGTGGGTGAATAGCATTAACTGTGATTTGAGGAAAGTACATTATACAGGGATTTATTGGAAAACATTAGCTCAGGATAGGGATGTATGAGAGAGCTTATGATCGAGCGGCCATGAACGTACTGGTTCGAAGGTGCCACTGAGTTAGTTAATATTATTAATTTCTTATCCGCTATAGTACGAATTGCCATATTTTGTAATGTATACGAACCTAAGTGTAAAGTAAAGTATTCCCACAACAGGCCTCAGGAGGCCCTTGGGGTAGTGGGAGGTTAAGGCTCTCACTATTTCTAGACAATCGGCACTTGATGTCAGCCGGGTTGTCAGCCCTGCGTGACGGGCCGCCTTTAACCCCAGAACAAGCGTCTGGTACTCATTTCAGTAGAGGCTGAGTCGAGACCCCATGGCCACATTGCCTGCCAGAAGGTTTGGGTCAGTTTAAAAATCCTGACCCCACCGGGACTTGAACCCTCGACACGTCCGTCCGGCTTGTAGCGCAGTGCCTTAACCACCACGGCTACGGACGCGCCCCCCCGACCTAAGTGTGATCCTAAAATATTATCACCTGAAATGTTAATGTTAAATGTTGTTTTATGGTATAATTACCACCTGTATCCAGTCCAATGTAATTAAATTGGTAATAACACTAGAAGACATATTTTGGACCTTTTATAACAATTTTTGTCAGGATATTCTTAAACTCCTGAAAATTAACTTGATAAAGGAAATTAAAGTCTTCAAAGCACCTTGAGACGATAAAACTGGCCATTTTCCAGACTATATTGTTAGGTTGATTACTATTAAATTTGCAAACAATGGGAAATGTTTATATTCGTTATGTATGCATGGCATATTTTTATCTGAAATCACGCGTAAGGTTTTCCTGCGTGCTTGACCTTGAATTTGCAGATACGCTTGCTCCGACAAACACTTTATATGATTACATGTTTGAACGCCGCTTCATCATGATATTTAATGCACACCGCATGATGTTGAAGAACCTATTCTACAGAATGATTCAGAAATCCTATTGAACATTCAAAAGTTTGTAGAACAAGTCGCCAACAACTTAACCATTCAGGTTAAACTACTGCGGATAAGAAGCAAAAGACTAAGCTAAGACATTCCTGTGTTTAGTACTTTGTGCTGTGAGCACTATCCGCAGTGTCGGTATTTGCAATTACCGTCATTTCATTTGAAGCACCTTCTTGTAAAGGATGTCTCTCGCCGTAGCCGAGTGGTAAGGCAGGAAGCCTTGACGCAGAGTTATGGGACTTGCACTGGTTCAAGTCTCCATGGGGAAGAACATTTTCTCATTGTATTTGGCCAGTAATGCGCCCGGTGCCCACCCATCTTCGTGAGACATTTGGATAGCTACATTAAGTAGCGGCTCCAGGTGAGAAAATCGGCTATAACGTCGGGAGACTCGACATATACTGACACGACGTACACCCCAACACTGGCTGGATGAATCATCTACTTTGGTGATTGACACATGTGGATGTGAGGCCAGCAGCCTGATTGTAGGCCAAGGGCCTTCTAAGGCCTGTCGCGCCTGGAGTTTTTTTCTTGTAAAGGATATAGTAGATGATTCTGAATCCTGTTACAAAATTCAACAGTTTAGAGAATATTTGTTAGATTTTTTTAATGTTTTTAATGTAGTGAATTAGAAATCGTTTCAGAGGTTAGAGAAGATACTTAAGATAAACTTTTATTGTATGATTCAGAATTAAGGGGTCTGTGAGAGAGGGAGCTACGTCACTTTGAGAAGAAATGGAAATAAAGTGCGTTTTATAAAGCTTATACAGTATTACGAAAGTATTTGTACAATAAAAGGGTAACTCTTTTCTTTCTTTAACTTACTGTTATGTAAAAACTATTCAAAAGCAAAAAAATATAAAGTTCTAGCTAATACCGGCGTGCGCTGCAACGCATAAATAAATGAAAATTAATGTGCTTTTATATATTTAATTGAATAATATAAATGAAAAATGATTATAAATTTATATTTTTAGATCACCCCATGCTGATTTACCTGGCGTTGCCCGAAAATCTACTTATATCCTTCTTGACATAAATGATCTGAAATACGAAAATTAATGTGCTTTATGTTTAAATTAAATAAGTGAAGCGAAACATTTATATCGTAATTATTTTTTAGATCCCACGTGCTGTTTACCCGGCGTTGATTGGGAATCTACTCATCCCGATGTTCTAGGCATAAGTGAGCTGAAAGCAAAAATTAATATATTTCTATTTATGATTAGTTGAATAAGAAGAAAGAAGAATAATTAAAATGTATATCGTAAATTTTTTTAAGATTCTCCGTGCTGATTACCCGTGTTGCCGCCCGGGAATCTACTTATCTCGATCATTCTTGGCATAAGTGAGCTAGACACAAAATTCGTTATTGTGAGTTATCCGTAAAAGAATTCCCACCATGCACAGGAATCTACCTACTTATCTTGATCTTCGTTGGCATCAATGAAAGACAAAATGGTTATTGTGAGTTACCCCGTAAGAGATAAACATAGGCCTATGCTGTCGCGGACTTTTTGTAGAGCCTTTTTGAGATATTCAATTCTGTGTATATTAATTTTGTATTTTGTTATGGTTTAGGCAGCTTAAGCCATTTAAACATCCAAATAGCTACTTTTTTTTTACATTTTCCACTAAACAAGGGCGTTTTTTTAATGATGTAGAAGTTAGGTATCACAACTCTCTTATAGCCTATGTTCATCCCGGGGAATCTCCTGAACATTTTGCAAGAAGCCCCCCATCACAATCGGATCAACGGTTTGACCGCGCATAAAGTACGAACAAACAAACATTCATTTTTATATACACAGATAACATAAGTAGCCCTGTTTAGGCCTATTTCCATTTCTTCTGAAAGTGGCATAGCTCCGTCTCTCACTAGACCCCTCAGTTATATAATTCAGAGAATGTAGAGGAAGTTTTAATAGATATAGTACATTTTTTAGTGTATAATTCACAAATCGAATTGCACGATTCTGCCTACTTGAAATTTTTCCTGTTATATGTGTACTGTTTTATATTCATTATATTATGATCATCACAGTCCAACCGCTGTGGTCTCGAGGTAGCGTGCACCGGGCCCGGGTTCGATTCCCGGTCGGGACAAGCTCCTGGGTGAGCTTTTTCGGGGTTTTTCCTCACGCGTGAGACAAATGTCAGGAACCCCAACGGTCCCCGAAATCATCCGCCCCATCACCATCCTTATCATTATCATCATCACCCTTCACCGGTGTGGAAAGCAACGGGAAGCTATCACACCTACAATTCCCTATTAAAGCTGCAAAGCATAGCATGAAAATGCTATGATTGCAGCGAAAGACCTGCCCTTGGGTAGAATTACTATGGATGGATCATCATCACCATCCATGCAGTATTGGGGCCATGTGGCCTGTTACAGTCTCAAAGAAGAATTTTTCATCCAGCGTTTTTTTTATTTTACTATAATAACTAAACAGGACAACATGGAATCATTACAAAGAAAACTAAAAGTAATGGCCTTTTGTAGGAAACCCCCTATACCTAAACAAATTGTTTTAGGAGGAAGTAAATAAATTTAATTATTTCGGTTATAATTTAACATTTCAATATGAAGCTGATATATCAAAGAAAATCACAAATAGAACGGGGATAATTAAGAGCATAATGAAACCATCATTATATTATGCTAAATATAATGTATAGACAATAGCCTTTTTTTTTTGCAGAACGAAAACTTAGGCTACTACTATTTTCTACATATGTGTACAGAAATCTGTTATTAAAAAAGGTATTGCTCGGGATTTGGAGACCGATGTATGCCTAGTTTAGTATCTATCGTGGTTCTTGCGTTAATAATTTATGGTATCGTAACTTTGATAACCCAGCCTGAATATCATTCCTTCTTCATCATCATCCGGTACCATGGCAGCTGCCTAAGTCTTCCGGAAAACCAAACGCCATTCCTCTCTGTCCCATCCATTGATCTTCCTCCAATCCTCTGATATTCATAGCTGCTTGTACCCCTTCTATCCAAGTTTTCTTCGGTCTTCCTCTCTTCCTTCACACCGTGTGGAGTTGCCAGTCTCCCATCGGGCGCCTCCCCCCAGGTAGCGGATAGGGGAAGACTCACCAGATTTGGCGGGTACTGGGGAAATAAATACCCAGGGCGGACCAAAACTAGCGCTGCTGCCTTGCAGTAAGATACTGGACTATCAAAGGCTACAGGAAGAAAATCTTGAACAAAAATTACCCGTCCCCCAGGTGGGGGTTGTTGCATCGGGCCACTCCTCGTTTATCATAAAAAGAAAAAATGGTAAAAAACCAAACATCATGCCTCGGAAAAACATTCTAAGACGATTAAAGCTAAGAAAATGGACTTTGAAAATTGGCACATGGAATAGTCAAGGCTGCAGAAATAAAATGGAGGAAGTAATTAAAGAAGTGAGATGCAATGAAATTAGATTTGGCAATTATAACAGAAACAAAGAAGAAAGCCACAGGAAATAAAACATTAGGCAATTATATACATCGTTACAGTGGGGTGGATAAACATAAAAGAGAAAAAACGAGGTGTTTCAATGTTGATTCATAAGAAAATGGAAAGCACTATGAGAAATTGGAAAGCCATTGATGAGAGAATTTTAAAGTTAGATTTGAATATATGGGGCTATAAGTTAATTTTTGGAATATACGCGCCCATTAACGATAATGGAATGGCAAATCTAGAATATGTCATTCCTTCTTATTCATATAATTATAGCTTCCTGCCGTAGTTTGAGCGTTTTAAAGGCAAAATGCCTTGGCGCAGAGGTGCGAGACCACCACGGAGGAAGACATTTTTCATGGAATTTCGGCCAGTATGAGACCGGCACCGTGAGGAATTTGGGTAGCTACAATAAGTAGCTACTCCAGGTTGAGAAGACCAGCCATATCGACTGGAGGACCCGACATACTGACCAAATGCCACCCCTATTCTGGCTGGACGAATCGTCTATCTCTGTGATCCGCACATGTAGATGTGAAGGTAGCAGCCGGCTGGTAGGCCTAGGACCTTCTAGGCCTATCGCACCATGGAGTTATTCATGTACAAATTTACGCGAAATATGTTAATATTGCTTCGTATATCTGTGTTCAATTCATACAAATACTGTATTATATTCTGAGAGAGCCTCAGCATGAACTATCATCTGATGTGCTTCATAATACTTCAAACTACTGAACAAATAAGCGAATTTAAGCTGCTTAAACATTGCGTAGTCATATGAACAAAGCTACGCATGCGCAGTGGAGAAGTTGTGAGACTAAATATTTCAAGCGCTCATTATTTCTGAGTAGCAGTGCACAACTGTGGCCCAGCGATAGAACTTCGAATACGTAATATCATTGTTTGATTAATTTCAACACTATCAAGCGAGATGTCTTAGGCGGTAGTGTTTGAGATTCGTATTTGGAAGATCTTCGTTTTAAACCCCGGTGCCAATTATTCTGAACGAGTTTTATTTATTTATTTTATTTTATTTATTTATTTATTTATTTATTTCAATCGTCAAGACAAATGCTGGATTATAATTTCACTTCTCACTTCATTAGATTCACAATATTTCATACAATCAATAAGAATATTAAAAGAAAACGTATATCATAAAACAGACGCTACATGACTGTTGATATTGAAAAGACTGTACAAAACCAGAATAAAAAATGTTACCCTATGCAGGCACCGTCTGTGGCAATTTCATGTTAGTACTTTCAGAACTGAAGTCTCGGATCAGGAATACTATAATAATTTGCAGGAGCACGGCGCAAATAGTGGACTATTTTCGAGTAATTTTCTTGTAAAATGAATATTAGGAACGTCAAATATTGATACATAAAAAGTGCGGAAATTGAATATAACCAGAAAAATAGCATTATAAATCATTATTTTCTACGATTCTTAAGAATGTATGAACCATTCTGATTGTGACGTCACTATTGATATTCAAAATTTTAGTCCATGATGCAAACCAATGTTAATTACTTTTATTCTATGTTATTTTATTCTTAGTTTTTACTCTATATGGTGGAACATGTTTAAATATTATTTTCAGAAGAGAGCTGAAATTAAATAACACTCTATTGTAACGAAAATGATAGTGTTATGTTTCATAATTACTTAGCAAAGAATTGAAATACAGCAGAAGTGTTTTCACTTAATAAATACTATTACGGAATGTTTGGTTATTTAATCTATGAATTTCAAAAGTGTTGATTAATCTATGTCGACAATAATCGATATAGTTGCGAAGTAACTTAATAAAAATATTAATTAAACTAATCTACACTAAGGTATCCTTCCGTCACCTCACCAAATAAATTACTGCAATTGTATGTTGTTTAGGTCCCGCGCCGTAGCCGAGCGGTTAAGGTAGGAAGTCTTGGCGCAGAGCTACGGGACTTGCGCTGGTTCGAGTCTCCATGGGGGAAGAAATTTTCTCATGGTATTTCGGCCAGTATGGGACCGGTGCCCACCCAGCATCGTGAGGCAATTGGGTAGCTACAATAAGTAGCGGCTCCAGGTTGAGGAACCAGCTATAACGGCTGGGGGACTCGACATGCTAACCACATGTCACCCCTACACTGGCTGTTGATCATCTACCTCTGTGATTGACACATGTGGATGTGAAGGGCCAGCAGCCGGCTGGTAAAAGGGCAACCGCTGAAAAATGGAAAGACCCTCAATCGGAATCGTATGTTGTTTAGTAAATTGAATAGTTATCTGGTATTTACAGAACCAAATCCGGTTAAATACACGGTCCTTTGCATAATATTCAATAAATTATATACTAATATCCATCAATCCATAGTAATTCTGCCCGAGGGCAGGTCTTTCACTGCAATCAGAGCATTTACATGCTATGCTTTGCAGCTTTACTAGGGAATTATATATGTGGTAGCTTCCCGTTGTTTCCCACACCGGTGAAGGTTGATGATGATAATGATAATGAGGATGAGGATGGCCGAATGATTTTCGGGGACCGTTGGGCCCTAAGCTTCCTGACATTTGTTTTACAGGTGAGGAAAAACCCCGAAAAAAACCTCACCCAGAAGCTTCTCCCGACCGGGAATCGAACCCGGACCCGCTGCGTGGCAAAGCAGCATGCTACCTACTCGATATCACAGCGGTGGACACACTAATATAGTGTAAAAATCATTCGTCCTACTCTAACGTAACCAAATAAATTACCTACATGCATATCAATTATTAATTGTGAACTAATCTGGTGTACACTAACTTTTCTTCGCTTGACGTAATCGCCTGTAGACTAATTTAAGTGTAATAATGTTCGGTTATATTGGTTTAATACCACTGCCACTATCGAATCCGTAGATTCATGGCCGCGCGGACATAAGTTCTCCAAACATCCCAACCCTGAGCTAATGTTTTCCAATCATTCCCTGTATAATCTACTTCCCTCAAATCATAGTTAATGTTATTCTCCCACCTTATTCTGGGTCTACCAACTGGACGTTTTCCCTCTGGCTTTCCTACAACAAGCTTCCATGCACGTCTTTCATTCCCATACGCGCAACATGTCCTACCCATCGCACTCTACGAGACTTAACTGTTCTTATTATATCTGGCTTCCTATAAAGACCATGTAGTTCATTGTTATGTAGTCTTCTCCATTCACCTGTCTGTTTATCTGTCTTTGGTCCAAAAAGTTTCCTAAGTACTTTATTCTCAAATACTCGTAATCTCCCTTCCTCCCTTAAAGTAAGAGTCCATGTTTTGCACCCATATAATACAACTGGTAGAATAAGTGTTATATATTATATTGGTTTAATAACAATCTAAATCTAAGGTATCCATGTGCAAAGAAAAAATAGCATTGCTGAGCGCCGAGTTGTAGCTAAGATTTTGACGTTGGGTAAGCAAACTAGTTAAGGAGGAATGTTAAATAGTACGTTGTTATTTTTCTCGTTTATTTCTGATCGTCCACAAATATTTTAGATTTTATTGTTGAATATGCCCATGCCTAATTTTAAAACAAAAATTATTTCGAAAATTGGATTCCCACTTTTTTTCGCCATAACCATTTGCAGTTTTCGACAGCTGTATTCTGAATCCAATAGGGGTACAAACGGGTTCCCGTTTTAGGTACACGCGATATTTTTTATTTGGAATTATATAACCTACTAGCTAATACCCGGCGAGCGCTGCTACTCATAAATAAATAAAAAATAATGTGTTTTATGTTTAGTTGAATAAGTAAAGTGAAAAATAATTATAAATTTATATGTTTAAATACTTCGTGCTGATTACCCGGCTTTGCCCGGGAATCTACTTATCCCGATCTTCTTGAAATAAATGAGCTGATATACGAAAATTAATGTGTTTTATGTTTATTAAATAAGTAAAGGGAAAATGTATATTGTAATTACTTTTTAGATACCCCGTGATGTTTACCCGGCGTTGTCCGGGAATCTGCTCATCCCGATCTTCTTGGCATAAATGTGCTGAAAGACAAAAATGAATATACTTCTTATGATTAGTTGAATAAGGAAAATAAATAATAATTATAATTGTATATAGTAATTATTTTTAGATTCCCCGTGCTGATTACCTGGTGTTGCCCGGGAATCTACTTATCTCCATCTTCTTGGCATAAATGAGCAAAAAGACAAAATTCGTTATTGTGAGTTATCCGTAAAAGAATACCCGCCATGTTCTGATATGCTTGCACAAGGAATCTACGTACTTGTCTCGACCTTCTTGGCATCAATGAAAGACAAAAATGGTTATTGTGAGTTATCAGTAAGGGATAAACTTGTGCTATCGCGGACTTTTTGTAGAGTTTTTTGAGATATTCAATTCTGTGTACATTAATTTTGTGTATTTGTTAATGGCGTAAGCCATTTAAGCGTCCAAAGAGCTACTTTTTCACATTTTCCACTACAAAGAGCGATTTTTTAAGGGCGTAGGAGTTGAGTATCACATCTC
This sequence comes from Diploptera punctata, assembly GCA_030220185.1. NCBI lineage: Eukaryota > Metazoa > Arthropoda > Insecta > Blattodea > Blaberidae > Diploptera > Diploptera punctata. Next base: position 71,233 of record JASPKZ010000642.1, on the reverse strand, counting down.
TCTTATAGCCTAGTTTCATCCCGGGAAGTTCCTGAACATTTTGCAAAAATCCCTATGAAAATCGGATCAACGGTATAGCCGCACATGAAGTACGAACAAACAAACAAACATTCATTTTTATATATTAGATAGTAGTATCTTATTTTTTGTAATAAGTTTCGGAAATTTGTCTTTAATATAATCATTTTTTTCACCTTCCTGAACAATTTATAAAATTGGACCGAGGGTTTGATAATTTAACAGATTAATTTGTGATAAGACCATTGTATTTAAAGTGATTATGAACAACAACAAACAATTTAAACTCTTATATTCACCTAGTCCACCGCTATGGTCTCGAGGTAGCGTGCTGCCTTGTCGCGCAGCGGGCCCGGGTTCGATCCCCGGTCGGGGCAGTTTTTCTGGGTGAGGTTTTTATCGGGGTTTTTCCTCACCTGTAAGACAAATGTCAGGAAAACTTTAAGGCCCAATTGGTCCCCGAAATCATATGGCCATCATCCTTATCATTATCATCCTTACCATTATCATCATCATCATCATCATCCTTCACCGGTGTGGAAAGCAACGGGAAGCTACCACACCTACACAATTCCCTAGTAAAGCTGCAAGCATAGCATGAAAATGCTATGATTGCAGTGAAGGACCTGCCTTCGGGCAGAATTACTATGGATGGATGGATATTCACTTAGGCTTTCACGGCCGGAGTTACTATGATGATCGTGCAGAAGATTTCCGGGCTGTTGGCCGTGGTCTTGAGGCTTGTAGTTCCCCAACGTTTCGCCAGAGACTGCGTCCGGCATCCTCAAGGGTTGCCCGGAAATCTTCTGCAAGATCATCATAATTTAAACTGTATAAATTGTCTGTTATTTTATAGTGTTACATGAAGGATAACAACGAACCATATCCACAAAATTATAATTTTGTTTTATTATCTTCCGTAAATTTAAAATATTGTTTGAAAGATATTAAAGTAAAATTATAATAGACGAGTTAATTTATTGTCATCAAAAACATTAAGCCGTGCTTATGAAAAAAAAAGTAAGTCGTGTTTGTATGTTTGCTCGAAAATAAGCCATACCCAGATATATACCACAACTCTAAATATCCTGGAAATAAAAGTTTGGTATGCAAATAATTTATTTATTATATATATTTATTTATTTATTTGTTTTGCCTGATGGAGTTAAGACCGTTAGGTTTCCTCTTCCACTTCACTAGGGTTAAATTGTACATATAATAACAATTATGAATTATCTACTTGTTGATTAATGATACGTAATAGATATAGACAGGCTACACAATATAAAGTTGATAATGGAAAAACATAAAAGTTGTAAGTATAATAATAGTAATAGTAATAACAATAACAACGATAACAGCAATAACAACGATAACAACAATAACAGCAATAACAACAATAATAACAATAATAACAACCTTTAATTTGATTAAGTAATTTGCTTGGTAAAGTAAGTTTTAAAGTGCATTAGGACTGAATAAAATAAAATATTAAAAACATTTACTTCATCGCACCTACTTCAGTGTGAAATGTTTATTGAAACAGATCTAAATTAAACGCTAACGAAATAATATACACGATTAGATTTTGTTAGGATGTAACATTATGAGATTTTATTTTAACAATCAATAAATGAATAATATTTTTACGTCACCTCATATTTTCCCCCTCTCCGGGACTAGTTTCGAGGAAATTTACTTATCCACAACTGGTATCTGTCTAATACCAAATGAACAATGAGATGACAGTTCAGAAGAGAAAATATCCTCGAATCTACTTATGTAGAGGAACAAAATATTAGGTAAGGTATAAAATCTGATTGACTTTCTGCTTGTTAAAGCATACACAATGCTAGCACTAAACACTGTAAAATTTTACAATGCTGTGCGGTAATATGCTGCCTGTTTCAGTTACAAATGCTGGGTGTATTATTGCAAATGAACGCAATTTTCAATACCAAAGTAATGTAAATAGAAATGGTAGCGAATATAACTGATTTTTTTTACTGTTCAATCTTATTTTTGTAGGCAAGTTTTTTTCTCCCTAATCCCTCAATGCGATTTTTTAAGATTTATTTTCGAATGTACTGTATTGAATTCCATATTTATATTTGGCGACTTCAATATTTTCTTGCATCGAACCATTGCCATTCCTTTGGACGTGATGTATCTAGCTTGTATTTATCGCATTTCGTAATGATGATCCTAAAACAAAGAGAAAAATATATTGAACTTTTATAGGAAAAATCACTGAGATTTAATTTAAAATTTAAATTTTGCTCCCAAAGAGAGAGTGTTTAATAGTATGACACACAGATTAGTAAATATACCTATGAGCAGAAAAAATTATGAAAAAGAAAAAAGTATATAATTAATGTAGCAATAGAAAAGGTTTTGAATATAATAGATTTAGATTTTTAGATTTAGGTTTATTTAGCCTGGTGGAGTTAAGGCCATGTGGCCTTCTCTTCCACTCACCAGGACAAACATATATTACATCAGAATATAACAGTCACAATTAACACCAATATTAAATACTAAATAAAAATTTGATGAAAAAGATAATATCTATTATATTACGATCTATAATGCAACCAGTTAATGTTAGTTAAAATTAAGACTAAAACTAATAATAAAATGTATACAAGGAAGACATATTAAATTGTCCCTGTCTATTGTATAAAAAACAAAGAAAAATAATGAGATATAGAAAACTAATTTTACGATTATACAATATTTAAAACAAAACAAATGAAAATAAAACAAGTGAAAATATGATACGTACACAAGAAAATAAATAAGATTAAAAGACAAAATTAATTAATAAAAGTACGCTTGTAAAAAAAAAGAAAACATACCAGGAATTTATCAAATCAAATGCAGATATTGTGACAATATTTATGTAGGAAAAACAAAAGGAAATATAAAAACTGGGGTGAAAGAACATCTTGAAAATGCTAAAAACGGCGACGCTAAAAAGGCAGCAGTAGCTGCTCATGCTTGGTCTGAAAAATATCTAATTGATGTAAAAGCTGGTCTAATTAAACAAATAGAAAAACTAAAACAGATCACGGTTTGGGGAAAAAATCCATAAAAACAAGAAAGGAAAACTTGCAATTTTTAAATTCCCAGGAATTTATTTAATTCGGAGGTTCGTAGGTCCACCAGCAGAGGGAGTAAGAACCAGTTCTCCTAAACTACATTAACATCAGTCGAAATATTACTGAAGATGAAACCACATAGGTTTTGAAACCGGTATAATTAAAAGATTGGATATGAGATGAGGTATAAAGAATTTTAATTTAAATGTTATAAAGAAAGATGTTCGTATACAAATTCGTCTTTTAACTTTTCTACTACTTTAACATATTTGCCAAATTAAAAAAGTTTAAAAAATATTTTAAATGTTAAATTTATATGAATATAGTGAAATTACTTTCAGTGCTCACCCAGTTTATCTTCGCAGCCTATAACTGGATACTCCTTTTTGAAGCACTGAGGGCTCAAGACGTTAAAATACACATTTCCCAGTTTTGATGATACTAGGGTATTGGCTTCCTTCAAGCACTCATAGAAAGCATCATCACAGTGACAGTGAGACCTATTTTAACACAAAACATGAAATTAATTTTAGAAGCATTATTACATTTTTAAGTAATGAAACGTTTCCTTGAAATTATTCTAATCGCTAATCTTTAGGAAACTGAAGCTCGGTTGTCTGTGGAAGATGAGTGTAATAAGTAATAAGGAACTACATGGTATCGGTAGCTTATAGAAATGTTCAGTTCTAATATCCTTAATTAAATTTATAATAAAGGGAAAAAATAAAAATGTATAATGCAATAAATTTTCATGAAATGATATACGTTATTGCACCCATTGCAATGGAACATGCCGTAATAAATGAGTTAAAAAAACACACACAGATGATCATTTTCGGCGTCTCCTAGATATAATCGATGATCATCATGATGATATGTTAGAAGTGTTCAAAAATATTTTCATGAGAACAACCTCAATAGCTTCATTCCTTCTGATTTTGCTAAAAAAGTAATATTTTTTTAAATTATTCATGACTTTTCTAGAAAACAAATAAATGAAAAGTGGTGTAAATATATTCAGTCCTGTATTTCGGCGACAGACCATCACTAATTTTGTTTATACTATGCAGTGCGCATGTAACAGTCATGTCACGTATTATAATCCACGGAATTAATTACACTGGTCAACATGATTTGTCTCATGAGTACCAATAGTTGTACTTTATGCAGTTTTGTATCGTGTTTTCAAATATGTATTCGGAATTTCTCCATCACCCACAGTCTTTTTATTTCAATTTCACTTCACTAAAATCTGGTTATGATTAGGTTGAAATTTATCTTTTATTTATCTTAAGAGGTTTCCATTAATTTGAATTAGGATTTTTATTTTTTTAAGTTGTACTAGACTAGACGTTTAAATTAATGAATTTAAGTAATTATTTTTTAATAAACGCTTTTTCGCCCATTTGTCCATTGTAAAATAAAACCAAATGAGCTAACTCAGGAGATTTCAGCTATGAAAAAGAGATATCAAGGCAAATGGAATCCTAATATGCTGGCCGATTATTGTTGGACCATCAAGAGGGATGCTCCACAGGCGAAATATAGCCGTAAATCGTCATTTCTTACTTTCTAGGTGAGTCCGAATATTCGAATATTGTGTAGTTCCGAATGTAGAAAATATTAAAGTGTTTGAAATTATAAATTCCTGTCTCTCGGAATCCTTGCGTGATGGAGAAAAACCGATATCATATTTGAATTCGGGAGAAAAATGCTATCAGAATCACATATTTGTATTTCTGAGACAAAAAAAGTTTTTTTTTTGTTGATCAGTGTTTTTGTGGTAAGTGGATCTTTATACAATAAAATGGTAAGTTACCTGTCCACAATATTTTACTGTACGTGATCAAACCCATGAACTTCACTCTAAACGTAACTAGTATCTAGTGGAGTTGAAATGAAACAGTAAATAAGAATTCCGTTATTATTAGTCTTGAAATATTTTCCATTTGAAATAAATAATAATAATATGTATTCACGTAGACTTTTACGGCCGGAGTTGCTATGCTGATCTTGATGAAGATTTTCGGGCTGTAGGCCGTGGTCGTGAGGCTTGTAGTTCACCGACGTTTCGCCAAAGACTGCGTCTGGCATCCTCAAGGTTGTCTTGAGACTGGCATCTCTGTCCACTGTCTGTCCTATTTATACGTTCACCGCGATGTGTACGTAAGTTATATCTGCCTTCTGATTGGTCAGCGGTAGGGACTTCCATTGTTCCAATGAGATTCCTGTTTTGATAGTCTAGTCATTCTCATTCCCATTCTGAATCATTCTGAATCATTCTGGCTGGCAACTACTAGAACCTCGTCGAAAGAAGAATACAACGCAGAAATGCAAGTCAGGGATGGATTCGTTCACCCGCCGGCACGTCGCATTGCCAGGAAAAAACAAAACTACAGTAAATATGCAACACCAATAGAAACAAGAAATCTGTTTGAACATCTCAACGACAACAAGGAAGAAGCTCCACCTCCCATAGTGGTCTACACGAAAGACATAACCCCACTAAAGCTGGAAAGCATCACGGCTGGAAACAAAGAAGACGTATCCATGAAGTACAACCAAGGGATACTTACTATCAGAACCTCGACAAAGTCGGCCTACAGGCGAGCCTACAAGGAATTAAAGAAAACGGAGACACAATTCTACACTCATGGCTACGGCAGACCTCCTATCTTCAAATTAGTGATGAAAGGGCTTCCAAAGTCCATCACAATTTCAGAAATTTGCGATGAAATTCAAAATAGGAAGCTGCCTATAAAAGAAGTCAGAAGCATTGAAAAGCAAGTCACTATAAACGGTGAAAGAAAGAAGATTAAACTTTCAGTTTACATCCTCACCTTTCACAAAACCGAAGACCTCAAGGAAAAAATTGAAAATGATCTCAAGGAGTTATTCAGCATCCGAATAAGACTGGAACCATATAGAAAACCATCAGGAGGCACCCAATGCTTCAAGTGTCAGGATTTCGGCCACATTGCAGAATTCTGCTTTCGAGCTACAAAATGTGTCAGATGTTCCGGCAATCATAAGTTATCTGAGTGTACTCAGACAACAGCCAAGCGTACTAACTGCAATGAAGAACACGCAGCAAGCCATCGAAAATGTCTCATGTTCCAGAAATACCTGAAAATGAGGCAACAAGCACGACAAGAAACAAATAAATCATCAGCATTGAAGGAACCAGAAACAACTCCCAGAACACCAAGAAAGTTTGAAGAAAACTTTCCTCCTTTGCCTACCACAGACCCAAAACCGGAGAATATACTCCAATCCCTTCTTATTCTCCTTACTACCATCCTTCAGAACCCTCAAATCCTTCAATCCACATTATCCTTTGTAAATTCCCAAACTTCTTCAAGAACATAGAACGACAAATTTGAAAACTTCAAGAAAAACTTTAAGACCGGAAAGCTTATGCTACACATCAATGAAGACATCTACAAGAAAAAGCCGTGAGAGGAGTACTCTCTACAGCTAGGCACTCAATTTCCATCAGACCTTCACTACAAGCACCTCAAGTAATTGGGTCAAGGCCTCTGTTAAGGCCGGTACCAATCATCTCACATCAGACTACTGCTCAACTGTACTTGTAGAGGTTTACATTTTGCGTACACATCGCGGTGAACGTATAAATAGGACAGACAGTGGACAGAAATGCCAGACGCAGTCTTTGGCGAAACGTCGGTGAACTACAAGCCTCACGACCACGCCCTACAGCCCGAAAATCTTCATCAAGATCATCATCATAAAGATCATCATCATAATAATACGATTTGCAAAAAAGTTATTTGACATGTATTTCTTACATTTTCCGACATTTACAAACTGTATAGATATGACAGAATGTATTGTTTACATCCTGTATAACCATCATCATCACAGTACATTCACGAATTTAGGCCATTTGTTGACCTGTTTCGGCCTCAAGAAAAACACCATCCAAAAGACTTTTCATTGGACGTCCTGGTCGTCTTCATCCTGCAGGTATCTTAACATTTGTTTGGGTATCCTGTGATCTTCAATTCGATGAACATGTTGCATCCATCTTGACTTATCAGAAATTTTGTTTTCTAAAGGTTCCATGTGTAATTCTTCTAAGATATTTTCATTTTTGTGTGATCTAGTAGTGTGTATCCTGCAGTCCTCCGAAGATATCTCATTTCAGCAGATCTATGTATCTGTATATCTTTCTGTTTCAATGTCCATACTTCTTTACCATACAAAAGAGTTGGAAGAGCCAACGTTTTATACACTTTTATTTTGAACATTTTTGGACTAACTGTGGCTTGAAGATATAATTTATTAACCACAAAATTCTTAAAAAATTGATATTTTTGCATTTACATCCTTTTCTTCTTCTTATGAGATATTGCATCCTAGATATGTAAAATTATTCACCTGTTCCAAAATGTTATTGTCAAGTACAATTTTACTTCCGACAGGATCTACACCTTGAAATTACACAATTTTTGCTTTCTCTGTAGATATCTTCTGGTATAATAATCTAACAGTTAAACTCTAATGATCTCTGTGATCATTAGTGACATATTTCTATCTTAAGACCCTCTTTGGTTTTATAACAAACTATCTAACACTCGGCGTTCGTCGCTACGCTTAAATAAATTAAACGCGTTTTATGTTTAGTTCAATAAGTAAAAGAAAAAAAATAAATTTATATTGTAATTCTTTTTAGATAACCAGTGCTTATAACCTGGCGTTGACCGGGAAACTACTTGCCCTTGGCATCAATGAGCCGAAAGACAAAATGAATTATCCATAAGAGATAGACATATGCTGTCGCGAACTTTTTTCATTTTTTAGATATTCAATTCTTTGTACATTAATTTGGTCTATTTGTTATAGTTTGTCCACCGCTGTGGTCTCGAGGTAGCGTGCTGCATTGTCACGCAGCGGGCCCGGGTTCGATCCCCGGTCGGGGCAGTTTTTCTGGGTGAGGTTTTTATCGGGGTTTTTCCTCACCTGTAATACAAATGTGAGGAAAACGTTAAGGCCCAAACGGTCCCCGAAATCATATGGCCATCATCATCATCCTTATCATCATCATCATCATCATCCTTCACTTGTGTGGAAAGCAACGGGAAGCTACCACACCTACTATTCCCTAGTAAAGCTGCAAGCATAGCATGAAAATCCTATCATTGCAGTAAAGGACCTGCCTTCGGGCAGAATTACTATGAATGGATGTTATAGTTTAGGCATATTAAGCCATTTAAACATCCAAAAAGATACTTTTTTATTGCACCGATGCCTTTTTTTTCTCGCCCCTATAATACGTAGGGTAATATGTTATATGCGTTAATTGTCCCAGACAAATTCTCTAAATGATGGAAAACCCCTTCAAATCAATCAAGTAGATTTTGAGTTTTCATAGATGACAAACAGATTCACACTCATTTTTATAAAAGATTGGGAAATACCCGACGTTTGCTGCTACGCCTAAATAAATTAAATATTGAGGGTTAATTAATTATATGGTATACACTGCGACGAATCAAACATGACGGATGCTAGAGAATTTTTTAATTTCAAATTTCAAGTAAACCCCCACTTGTAACGTTCGGATTTCGCTGATTTTTAGATAATACATACCTCGCTTTATTGTAATAGGATATGTCGAGTTTTGTTGTGAAACATAAAAAATTTCGATTGCTGGAGCGATTTTTAAATTTTCGTTTCAGGTGAACTGCTATACCTAATAATTTTAGAACATAATTCATAACGGCTAAACACTCGCCGCATCTCAAACCCTGTATATGCAATTTTTTACGAACGTCGGTTGAATGGTTTAGAAGTATATAAAGGACAAACATATATTCGTTTATATACGTATATATTATAGATTATTTACATGATATATTACGTTACCTTGTGAATAAGCCGGTGTTGTTGAGACCATATTTGGATCCTTTTGCAGGAATGTTATCAGGACAATTATCGTGTTGTCTGCAACATGCGTCTGGTTTTTTTAAATACTCCTAGATCCTCGGGATTCCTTGCTCTATCTCCAGCTCCACACCACTGGGTCCCTGGATACAAATTGTTTTAGTGTTTGTGAGTTTCGAAAAAATCACTTAACATTGCTAAAAGTTAATAAAATGGTATATTACATTAAATAGTATATTACAATATATAGTACGAGTAGCCTATATTACAATAGTATATTACAATGCGAATTTGAGAAGTAGGAGTGAAGAAATTATTAAAAACCAAGTGATAGCGAGGTTTTTAATTATTGAGACTTTGTAAAGCACTTCACGAACATGTGTTGTACATTATTTTCTGCACGATGGTGTTTTGAAAATAATGAATAATAGTAATATAATAATATATTTGTTGGAAAGATTTGTGTTCATTATAAACAACTGCTTGACGTTAGCAGTCTGGCCATTTTATTGGCCTATACGGTAAATGCCGAAAGAATTTAGTTCAGATAACAGCAGGCCGTGACACCAATCAGACAAAAATGGCGGCAATTACGAATTTGTTTTCTGTTGTTTCAAATAAAGTTCAGTTCATTTAAAATGCAGTGATTTGTTTCGTATAATGCATGTTACACTACCTTTTGTATATATTTTTGTATATAGGGCCTACATTGTACGTAGTATAGGCCTACATAAAGGGCAGTAGTTTTACTTCCCATCCTAGGTAGATAATTTGTAATATTACAGTGTAGTTGTTTAGTCATTTATAGATTGGCAATCCCGGAATTTAGGAAGTTGTACTTTCAATGATGGTCACCATTCCTGTAAGTACGGCAGAATGCATTATCATGTATTTTTTTTTTCTTTTCTCATCTTGATCCTAATATTACAGTAATTTTGTTCTATATTCATATACTATCGTAAGGTTGTCCACCGCTGTGGTCTCGAGGTAGCGTGCTGCCTTGTCACGCAGCGGGCCCGGGTTCGATCCCCGGTCGGGGCAGTTTTTCTGTGTGAGGTTTTTATCGGGGCCCGGGTTCGATCCCCGGTCGGGGCAGTTTTTCTGTGTGAGGTTTTTATCGGGGTTTTTCCTCACCTGTAAGACAAATGTCAGGAAAACTTTAAGGCCCAAACGGTCCCCGAAATCATACGGCCATCATCATCACCCTTATCATTATCATCATCATCATCCTTCACCGGTGTGGAAAGCAACGGGAAACTACCACACCTATAATTCCCTAGTAAAGCTGCAAGCATAGCATGAAAATGCTACGATTGCAGTGAAGGACCTGCCTTCGGGCCGAATTACTATGGATGGATCGTAAGGTAACATAATATTAAGTGATATTTAGATTATAAAAATTTAGATTTATATATGTGTTTTCCTGCTCTATTTATCCTCGAAATCGATTTTGTTTACAAACTTGCAAAAGACTGCCCCATGTTTTGTTATGAAGTCGCTTTTCTTTGCTGGCCAACTTCGTCATTTCAATAATACATCATTTAATTTTTTTCTCTTTCATGGTTGTCTCCTGAACAACTGATTGGTTCCCTTACTTGCACAGACAATTAGCCTCTTCAGTAATATGAAGTTTATGGAAGTATGTCTTCATTCTTCCCATAGTATGACTGTTAGATTTGTAGTTAAGGGAATTTTGAACTTCAGTCTCTGAATCATGGTGGGGAAATACATTTTTTTCGCCCGTTTGTTGTGTTTTACCACTCCTACCATTATTTTCAAGACTGTCTTCTTGCACAGAACAACTAGGAATTTCAACATACGATATAACGAACATCTCAAAGACTTTAGATACAACGAAGGCAAATCCAGCTTTGCAAAATATATGATAGATACAGGTCACCAATTCAATACCATCGACAACACATTATCCGTCACCCATAGAGAAAACAACAAACTCAAAATCAGCATTCTTGAAGAAATCGAAACACTAAAGAAACCAAAAAAGCTCACCTGCTGAATCAAAACTCACCCAGTGACGTCAACCCGCTCTACAGAATTCTCACGAACAACCAGTACCAATTCACAAGCTGAAGATGAAGCATATGCTTCGAAAGTACTCCCACGCCCTACATCCAATGTTGAGGAAGATAGAGATCTCATGTATTCTATTTTATATTATAAATATTACATAGTGACCTCAACGGTGTTTCGTCATGAATTTTAAAAGTATCGTTACTGTACACTACACCTTTAGGGACTTTCGTATGAGGTTCTTCAATCCCGTTGTTACAAGAAATTTCTTTCGCCAGATAATCTGTCAGCTCCTTCCCGACAATCCCAAGGTGAGCTTTGATCCAACTGAAGTGAATAATCTAGTTCTCTAATGTTAAAAGATTCCGAGCTATGTGGCCGGGTTAACAGAGTCTACGACAAGGTAACATCACCTAGAAGCACTCGCCACTGAAAAATGCCTTCCGCAGTTGAGGGAGAAACATCTGGAAGAAATACCAGTAATAGACCACGGCCACATAGCCCGATATCATTTAACATTATGATTACCGGCCGTGAAAGCCTGCATTCCACAATCTAGTTCTATCTTTCACTGCGTCTGATTTCTGATTTGATGTCTTCTATAATAATCCAATGATTAATCGGATTTGATAATAAGTCTACTTTTTTCTGTCCGTATATATTACTGCTGATTTTTCACAGCTTGTTGAATTGCGAAATCTTATCAAGGGTTTTGAAAATAGCTAGTTACTCTGCTTGATTGATTGATTGATTTTTTTATATAGATTCGGGAGTTTTGAACACGTGTTCAGTTGTCTTCAATAGTCCGAGTGACGTGGGGCACGTTAAAGTACCTACAAAGCGTGAGAGAGAGAGAGAGAGAGAGAGAGAGAGAGAGAGAATGTATTTAATAAATTAATTATATTTAGATAACATGTAAAGACTGATGTTTTTTGCAACAGAGAGTAGTAGGCCTACCTGTCACTTCACTGACTGCTTGTAGTTTATAGTAGGGTCAGTAAAGAGAGGACCTCTATCAACTTCTTTGAAACACATAAGAGTAAGATTTAAAAATGTTTCTGTTATTATACTTCAGTTCTGCTTTTCAAAACTTTCAATGAATTCAGTACCTATAATAGGCAGCGAATCTACGGTGTACAATAACTTACGAAACTCTTAACTCTCTTTAAAAAAACATGGAGGTTTATGTACAGTACCCAGTATATAACAGTATATTGTACTAAATATTATAACGGTGTCCACCGCTATAACCACGATGTAACATCGTTGGTTCGTACGTAGCAGGTCCGGGTTCGATCCCTAATCGGAGCTTATTTCCTAGTCAGGTTTTTTTAGGAGTTTGTCCTAATCTTTAAGACAAATATCGGGAAATTTTAAGGGAAATTGTCCATATATGCTATACTCGCCTTGTTTTGCATGAATAAATGTGTTTTGTCATAAATATTCATCATGTCTTGGAGGTGGTTTTGGTATTGAGTTGTCTACTAATCCAGGAAAGAACCTCCACGTACTTTGGTGGTCAAAAAAATTATTTTTCTGAACCCAGAGTTTAAAATCTCTTCCTACAGGTCGTGTCTCTTGGTATAAATTTAATAAACCCTTGTTGATTAGACTTGGTCTCGCCAACCGCATATATATATATATGTAAATTACGTGTCACGTTGTTTGTCCGCGATGGAATCCTAAACTACTGAACCGATTTTAATAAAATTTTGCACACTGTGTGCAGTTTGACCCAACTTGAGACTTAGGGAAGTTTATAACTAAATTTATAGTCGCATTATTTTATTTCTTTATTATTGAACAAAGAGTTATAAGTATCTGTGAGTTCCATACGATTCTAACAGATGGCCGTGTAAGGTAATTGGTTTAATATTTAACCAGATGGCTGTGCTTTTTGTTGCAACCGCGAATTTCAATTGAATTACAAATATTGATTATTTCATAATTTAAGTGTGTTTGTGTTTATTTTATTTTAGATATATTGATAATAATATTAATTTCGTGTGTAAGTATTAGTTTTAAGTAATCTGGCTGAAAGACAGCAACTTAATTTAAATTTAACTGGACCGAGAAGGGACATTGAACAATAAAGCGAATCAGTTCTAGAGACCATGAATGATAAGATATCAAGTGAATTTCCGCAAATTGGTATAGGCCTATGTGACATAAATCTTACATTTAAGAAGAACGTCAATTTAAAATCATATGAAGGTCCTAAGGAACGGAATAACAGAACTGTAAGTAAGTCTATTAGTTATAATAATATGCCTAATATTACAGAAAAAATCTCCATGCCTCAATTAAATGAAAAACAAGATGACTATAATATATCACAAGATGATATTACTGTACAGAGACTTCTTGATGATGATGAGAATCCAAACTGCCAACAAGTTCGTAGAAAAAAAAACGAAAGTATAATGAAATCAGCAAGCCTCCTCAAAATATTCCATCAATAAATGTATATAATCCTTTTGATACACTTGTGGATGATACTGAGAATCCAGACAACATAAATTCATCTCAATCAACAAAACCACTTCCACATAAACCACCACCCATATTTATACCGGGTGTAGTTAACGTACCAGAACTAAAAAATTGTTTAAAACAAAAAACTTTCTGATTTAGATTTCACACTTAGTTTACTACAACTTAATTTAACCTATACCTTAGCCACAGCAACGCGTGGCCGGGACTTCTATATAAAACAAAGTTGGATTAGTTACACTCTTTATAACTGAAGAACGGCTGGACCGATTTTTATGATCTTTGATTTGTTGGATTTGTTTCCGCCCCGAATAGCAGATAACTATTAAAACATCGGAAAAAGTAACGTACAAATATTTAAAGGCGATACGACGTTCGGCGGGCCAGCTAGTAGGCCTATATGTGTGTGTGTATATGTATATATATAATTTCTTATGAATCTAACAAATAACTGTATTTATTAATATGCAAGATACCATGTGCTGCTGGTAAATTAGGTTCTTTTGTTATTCTTTTGCTAAAATCGTTCATTCTTTTTCTCGTAAAATAATTTAAAAAATCAAAAAACTCTACTCACAAAAAATTGGTTAATACAGGAAAAATAAGAAAGTTAAAAAAATAAACGAAATATTGTATACACAAATACCAGACAATTTCAAGATTCTTTAATAATTTAGAGTGGAGTAAAATAAATAAATATTACGAAAATTTAAGGAAAAACTTCGGAAAGAAACATTATTCCTAAATCAAATGTTTTTTTAATGAAACTTATTTCATGAATGTAAGGTCCCAGTGGCGTGTTGCATATAAATATAGGCTACCCTAAAAAAAGAAGAGGTTAAGCTACTGTAAAGATATATATATAGGCCTATATATATAGGCCTATATATATATGTCTATAGGCCTATATGAAAAGAAAAATGAATGCTTGAGTCGGGATTATTTGAACCCGAGTTTCTAAACTCTGTACGTTTAGCGCTCTAACCAACTGAGCTGCTCAAGTACTCCAACCCAAACATACATTTTTCTTATAGGCTACATGTAGTATTCTCAGTTCACACAAGATTTAGCAAACATTTTATTTACCTGTTATGGTGACCACCAGATGTCAGTTGGAACGACTTCCCGCTACATATTGTGTGAATTGGGAATACTACATATATAAGAAAAATCTATGTTTGTGTTGGAGTACTGCAGTAGCTCAGTCGGTTAGAGCGCTAAACGTACCGAGTTTAGAGACTCGGGTTCTAATACCGACTCAAGCATTCATTTTTCTTTTCATATCATATTTGCCTTCATTGCCAAATGTCAAAAATATAGTTATAACATCTAAATATAGGCCTATATATGCCTATATATATATATATATATATATATATATATTGGCAACTCTTGTTTGCTATTATTTTTCCTTTCGACCAGTCTGTTTATATTCATGTATGAATAACGTTTTTTTTATACGAAAAGTGACTACTAATCTTGCTACTTGTTCATTTTATAGGTATTAGGCCTATTTCATTGGGTATGCGTAATAAAAAGATTTAAATTGTAATTTGCTGATAAGTAGGGCATAAATAATAGCGACATTGCAATATTATAAAAGCTATGTAACAGCTCGGTTTAGCGACCTTTTGATAATCGAGGAAAAAAACGAAGCATGATTAATGTAACGTATGGTAATTGATTTTCTACTGTTTAGCTATATGAAACAAATCTCAGCTTTATTCCAAATTACAATCACTGAAACGTAATCTAAATAGTTTATAGAGTCTGCGTGTAGTTGCCTTTCAGGTGATTATTATTTATTTGTGATGTTTAATATTTCCAATACCATAAATTTATAATATCAAGACATAGATGAGCATAAAATCATGGGGTAAATCGCAGGCCTCTGAATTCCTAAAATATATACTTACTTACTAACTGGCACTATCGAACCCGTAGGTTCATGGCCGCGCGGACATAAGCTCTCCATACATCCCTATCCTGAGCTAATGCTTTCCAATCATTCCCTGTATAATCTACTTCCCTCAAATCATAGTTAACGTTATTCTCCCACCTCATTCTTGGTCTACCAACTGGGCGTTTTCCTTCTGGCTTTCCTACAAGAAGTTTCCATGCACGTCTTTCATTCCCCATACGCGCAACATGTCCTGCCCATCGCAGTCTACGAGACTTAACTGTTCTTATTATATCTGGCTTCCTATAAAGACCATGTAGTTCATTGTTAAGTAGTCTTCTCCATTCACCTGTCTGTTCATCTCTCGTTGTCCAAAAATTTTCCTAAGAACTTTATTCTCAAATACTCGTAATCTCATTTCCTCCTTTAAAGTAAGAGTCCATGTTTCGCACCCATATAATATAACTGGTAGCATAATAGTTTTATATATTTTCAGCTTAACGTTTTTTGAAAGGAGTTGGGACATCAAAAGTCTCTTCAATGCATAATGAGCAAATAAAATACAAATCTTATGTATTAAACAAACACTGCAAACTACACAATATTAGCGAAAGACATTATAAATAATTATCTACACAGTCCACTGCTGTGGTCTCGAGGTAGCGTGCTGCCTTGTCACGCAGCGGGCCCGGGTTCGATCCCCGGTCGGGGCAGTTTTTCTGGGTGAGGTTCTTATCGGGGTTTTTCCTCACCTGTAAGACAAGTGTCAAGAAAACTTTAAGGCCCAAACGGTCCCCGAAATCATATGGCCATTATCATCATCCTTATCATCATCATCCTTCACCGGTGTGGAAAGCAACGGGAAGCTACCACACCTACAACTCCCTATTAAAGCTGCAATCATAGCATGAAAATGCTATGGTTGCAGTGAAGGACCTGCCTTCGGGCAGAATTACTATGGATGGATATCTACAAAGTAATTCTAACTGAAATTGATTATATAATTAACTTTACCAGCATTGAAAATGAGGTTTTGCATGTGAGTTGTCTGGAATTTTGAAACTAACTTGTAAAACATTCTCAGTTAATGCAATATACAGCTTTTGAAATAATTGATGGCGCACAGATAATTTTCAACTCCCAGGATGAATCCACTGCGCATGATCAGAGGTCAGCTGTTTGGTTCACAAGTATACAACTATTTGAGAATATAAAAACCGTTCTATTTTGTTGTGTGTCGCGCAATGTAAAATAAATTCTCGTAAATAAATAGTGCGGTGAGTGGTGTAAATAAAACAAAGAAAATTAAGTGAAATAAGGACGAGAGAAAGATAAAAAATAGTATAGCAGCGGGATCGAACACGCTACGTCATGCGTGGGAAACAGGTCCCTCCACTAGACCATAACCGTTCCTGCTAGAAACTGTAGGTATGTAGCGATTGCAATGTACTCCAGGACTTAGTTCTATAATAAAATTAGATAATAACTTAACTTAATTTAAATTAAACAGGCGCGTTTTGCATTAGTAGTGGGAAATAAACGATCTAATTATGTCTTGTGTTTTGTAAACGAAGTAATGAGTTGCTACAATCGTTATTGATTTCTCTCTCTCCTCTCTCTCTCTCTCTCTCTCTCTCTCTCTCTCTCTCTCTATATATATATATATATATATATATGTGTGTGTGTGTGTGTTGTGCGTGCGTGCGTGCGTGCGTGCGTGTGCGCGCGCGCGGTCTCGAGGTAGCGCGCTGCTTGTGAAGCAGCGGGCCCCGGTCCTATCCCCGGTCGGGACAGGCTCCTGGGTGAGGTTTTTTTTCGGGGTATTTCCTCACCTATAAGACAAGCGTCAGGAAGCGTAGGGCCCAACGGTCCCCGAAAATCATCCGGCTATCATCATCATCATCATCGTCCTTATCATGATCGTCCGTCACCGGTAGGGAAGCTACCACGCCTATAAATTCCTAATAAATCTGCAATGCATAGCATTGCCCCTCGGGCAGAATTACTGTGAAAAATGAATGTGTGTGTGTGTGTGGTATATATATATATATATATATATATATATATATGAGCTGTTTTCTTTAATTAATCTATTTCCCTATATGTATGTATATATATATATATATATATAATATTTATTTATTTATATATTTATTTATTTATTCATTTATTTATATATTTATATAACGAAGCCTGGTAAACGTGTAGGCATTATAAAAATTAACGACGTTATTAAAAAAGTCCTGACCACAATCAAACATGGACCTGCGTCGTCGCAAGAGAATATCTTACCGACTGCTCTACTGAAGCTAACGATACGAATACTGCATGAGAAAATGCTTACTCCGCCGGATTTGATCTCAAAGGAGACACGTAATAACTTACTAGTATGAATTGCTCTTCAAACTTTAAATTTCCACCCTCAAGAATTTCGCCATCATTTTTTTCAAAAGCTGTGAATAATTTAATTTCAAATTATGTCCAATTGAATTATTTTTATACATAAAGAGTAACATGTTCTATGCATGACCTATTTAACAGCTGATATAAAACGATAACCATAAAGAACCTCACAATGAACTTAAACGTGTGGAATGTTGAGGTTATTAGGACTGTTTTAAGATAATATACGAATAAAAGTAAATATATCCAATATATCATTGCAACAAAAAATATATCATTGTCAGTTATAATGTGTGGTGTAATCCATCTGTACAGTGAATCACGGTGTTGGCAATGTGTAAAATGAAAATCGTTTCGTTGAATACCGAGATAATCTTATTACCAAATGAAAATGCAAATATTTTTTATAACTTTTTGAAATAATTTATTTGATTTTAATTAATTAATTTGTGATTTATTCGAGGAATTACTGTATGCCAGATTGAATAGTCGAGAGTAATGTGCTAATCGTTGCGGAACAGAGTGGATTTAGACTGGTGTATAACTAATTATGGATAATGTTTTTACAATGAAGCTGGATTTTGGAAACAAACAGATACTTTAATGTACAAACCCACATGGCCCTGTTAATAACTTAGAAAACGCCTTTAACAAAGTGATCGCCCCTTTATATTGGTAGATAATGCAAAAAAAAACGTAAAGATACGGCTAATAACAACTACTCAAAGTTCATGTTGAAGATATTTAAAAATACTAATTTGAAATAAGATGGAACATTAAGATACGAAAATAGAACTAACTGTGATTTAAAACAGGGTGTAGGCTTTCCCCCAGCTTTTTAATATATATTTAGATGTCATTCTTGATGAATGGAAACAATTAGTTCATAAGGGAATAAAAATTGGACGAAATAAAACATTTAATGTATTATGTTTCGCAGATGACATAGCATTAATTTTTGACAGAGGTGTCAGGCTACAAAAATCAGTATATCAATTAAATAATATATGTAAGAAATATAATATAACTTCAAAATTAAAAAGTAGAGTAATGGCGTTCCATGGAGGAACCCAGAAAGAACAAAAATAGTAATAGATGATAAAATGTGGGAACAGTTTTCACACTTACAGTATTTGGGCTGCGATATAACTATGAGGAAGAACAAGATATAATAAAAAAATGCAAAATTTTCGACATATTTGTGGAACAATCAGACGAACACTGAGGAACAAAGAAAGCAGCTAAGATTTTACTCAACGATGGCACTACCAGTGGCGATGCATGGAAGTGAGACCTGGGTCCTGAAGGAAAAAGGGGGAAAAAAAGTAAAATTCAGGCAGCGGAAAAGAGCTTCCTACGTGCTGCGAAAGGTTGTACTAGAAAACATATTACAAGTGAGAATATTAGAGAGGAATGTACAATCACTTCTTCAACAAATAGAAGAACTCAGGAACAATTGGATAGAAAATCTGCAAAGAATGACAGAGGATAGGATACCAAAGATGGCCTGATGTATAATTTTGGAGGGCAAAGATCGGTAGGAAGACCAAGAACCGCTGGACTGAATAGATGTGAGATCGGAACAGACAAAGACCTAATCCGTGAAGGATGATGAAGTTTTGATTATATGAATTTAGTATTTATTTCCACATAATTTCAATTCATGTTCTTTGCTTTTTTATTTGTAAAATTGTTAATCAAGTTTGCTGTTGTTTATACGATTTTGACGAAGGTTACATCAGTTTTTGTGAAAATTACAATACTAAATTATCAATTCCGGTTTTTTTTTAAATCCCAAAGTACAGTGTGATTCAGATATATGGCTATACGTTCGATCGTATTTTGTGACGAAAATTTACCATTAAAGGAAATATGATGTTATAATTGGAAAGGGAATCCTTCAAATTACAACAATAGAAACAAAACAAATCACTTACATCGACACTAAGGAAGTCACTTTATTGCTTCAACTGTTCGCCGTTTACATCCAAGCATACTTGGCAACGCTTTGGAAGTCATTCTTGCATTATGATACATGTTTAGAGAATAGCCATCATTTCTTCCACAATCACTAATTTCAGCATGTCGACGTATTGGGGGTTCCGGTCATAAACCTTCTCCTTCTAGTAACTCCACAACCAATATTCACATGCTGTGAGGTCAGGGGAACGGGCTGGCCATTCATAGGGCCTCTTCTTCCCACCCACCTGTTTTGCAAATGATCATCCAAAATTTCCCTCACCGCAATTGCATAGTGAGGAGGTGCAACCATCCTGCTGGAATAAACATTGTTCATGTTCAGCACTTTTCATTACCGGCAGGACAATTTGTCTAAGGATATCACTATACACCGATCACCATTAACATTCTCATCCAAAATTCGCATTCCTACCAGTCCTTCCCATCAGAATCATAGCCCAAACAGTGACTTTGCCCGCATCTTATAAACGTGTCCCTCTTAAATAACATTTTGGATTCTCTTTACCATAATAGTGACAATTGTGTCGATTCACACGTCCGTTCACATGAAAAACAGCTTTCATCAGAAAAGTGCTATTTTCTGTATCCAATATTCGTCGTTTGCTGTTTCCCTTAAACAAATTCACAAAATTCCCATCCCCCTGTCAGGGTCGTCTTCATTACGTTCGTGGACACGAATCGGTTTTGGAAGGGGTGGTACTTGTTCTCACGCTTCAAAACACACCACACACTCGATTGACTGATATGAAGTTCGCCGTGCACCTTGACGGGTTGATTTTTGTGGGCTAAGCGTCCGAACGCCTCCACAATTATCTTCGTTGTTTCTGGATTCCGTGCTAATGCGAGGCCTTCCATGAGGTTTTGATTTTGCTTCATCCTTCCCGTTTCCAGCAGTCGTTTTCTCCACTTCTCCCCACTGGTCGACGGGCCCCCCCCCGCAAAAATGCTACGTTAAACTCACGTCTTGCCCGTCGTGCGGCCCCCACGATCATTAGCATACGTTATTGCCCATGCAGCAATTGTAATTTGCTGTTGCATATTCAACGCCAGTTTGAGACTAATGACGAAAGTTCTACATTGTTTTGGTTTATTCCAGCCTATTTATGATTCACCCCGTACTGTAATGGCTAATGAGACATAGGATGAAATAAAATAATTTACTTGCACAGTATTAAATTAAAATCATCTGAATGAAAGAAACTCATGTGTGAATATATTTAGAAAATAGGATAGAGAAATATACTTGAAGCAGAAGAATACTTCGAAAGTTGTATGTAGAGAATAATATAAATTTTAGAAAGATTTTATGAAAATAATTAAATTGGAATACTAGGGCATTCGATAAGTAATGACAGCACTGTTGTAAATCAGAGATCCTAGTGGTGACCACTGTAATCTTGTAGTGTGTTGTTGAGCAGCCTTTGTTGTATAAATGTGTAATATTGAAAATATCAAAATATCAACATTTTGTGAACACACAAATTGTTTATCACATTTAGCAAGTAATACCGCCCTATAAAGATGTTCAGTAGAATAATGTTTAGAAGGTGCAATTGGGTAGTACTCGAACATCTATCAAATTTCCCAAACATGAACCCTTGTGACTATAACTTATTCTAAAGATCAAAGAACCTCTACCAGGCATTCGAATTCAATCAAGGGTTGATATCCAGAAAGCTTTAATCGATCAGTGATAGAGATATCCAGATGTGGTGCTGCAGATGGAGTTCGACATCTTACAATGTATAGTTCACACTTGTCAGGAGATTATAAATGAAGAACGTATTGTCAAAGTAAACTATATTATAATTTTATGTTATAGAGGGACAAATTCCATATGTGACTGACTGACATTTACAATACACTTTTGCAGCAAAATGGTTGCATAAATATTATAATTGATTAACATTAGGGGTGTTATCTACATGATATGATAGGGGAATAGTGCGTGGTTAAGACTATACTTAAATATACATCTTTTGAAGAAAAACAGTGCTATTTATTATCTATCAAAGTATGTGTGAATGACTGACATAAATGTCACCTCATCGTGCAGCTTAAACATGTACTTCTGCATCATTCTCTGAAATGTGATTCCTAATTCAATTTTCCAAAATACCGTTTGGAGGACACATTTCAAGTTACATTCTCAATAAAAAAAAAGAAACAAAAATCTCAATTAAGACCAGAGTTATAACCTAATACGTGATGTGTGATTTGGCTGACTACATTCTGTGACTGACTGACATATCTGAATTTTATTAAGACTTTAATATTGTGGAGCCTGCAAATATTATACAAATATTACGAATAATATGAAATTAGAATAGATAAGTCCACCGCTGTGGTCTCGAGGTAGCGAGCTGCCTTGTCACGCAGCGGGCCCGGGTTCGATCCCCGGTGGGGACATTTTTTCTGGGTGAGGTTTTTATCGAGGTTTTTCCTCAAGTTTTTCCTCACAGTTAGACAATGTCAAGAAAACTTTAAGGCCCAAACGGTCCCCGAAACCATATGGCCATCATCATCCTTATCGTCATCCTTCACCGGTGTGGAAAGCAACGGGAAGCTATCACATCTACAGTTCCCTAGTAAAGCTGCAAGCATAGCATGAAAATGCTATGATTGCAGTGAGAGACCTGCCCTCGGGCAGAATTACTATGGATGGATACTAGATAAAAAGCGATAATATGGAGATGAATAAAGAACTTCGCTCTTTTTACCACGTGTAGGAAATGTAAAATTTGATATGATATAAAAAGATTAAATAATAGTGTAATTTATTTAACTTGGTTACCATGTATCATTTAAAATTTCACAAAATAAAGAAAATATTAACTTCTTAACAACAAAGGGCCTTCTCTATAGTTAAATATGCTTAATATGAGTAATTTTATTACACCCATGTTAACTGATTAAAATGTATCTGATGTTTTTAATAGATTGAACCATTGAAATAAATAAAAATGCCGATATGGAATTTGCATTGTTCGTTTCAGAACACTAAAATTAACTTTCACGCTTCTCAACTTTAAAGACAAAAAAATTAACGAAAGAGTACCGTATACAAATGATTAATTTTTTTATTTAAATTGTGGAAAATTCTGTTGCAATTCTTTCAGAGCAACTGATTACAGATTATGTTGCTGACGTGAGTTCTATTTTTAAACTAAACAATTGAAAGAAATCTCTTACAATGCGGGAAATCTTACTTTATGACCGACTTCTCAGCTGGCGCACATAGTACAGCGTTGTCATACATATTTTCACTCTGTTGGTTTCCAATAACGCTACACCCAATAATAATTTTCTTTTACACCACCGGTTATACATACTTAATCACTTATACACCACGCCAATTGTATTTTTTATACACGTAACTTCATATGATTTAAAACTGTTGTTGCAATCAACATGCATGACTGTTTCACAAAGTGAATGCTAGCACAATAATGGAACTGTGGCAACATCGCAATGTGGATCCCCGATAATACGACACATATGGCATGTAAAAGGTCAAACTAATGCGAGAACCTTTCAAATTCAAGGACTCCCACACACACACATTTTCTAACACATAAGAACTGCCCACTTGTTTTTAATTTCAGTACACAATACTCTAGTGACTCACTTAATAACATACATATTGAAGAATCGCATAATGAGGAATTATTTAAATTACATTAATAAAAATATAATTTTCTTTCAGACACGAAACTTGTGAATTTTTCGCACTGATTGTTCATTTGTAATTTGTGCATATTCTAAAACATACGGATTCAATATTTTCACATGGTGAGCTCCATGAGTTGCCGGAATAGCTGCAAGATGTTGAAATCGCTTTTTAAAAAAAATCTGTGTAGCAAGCAACTGAGTGCACCGTGCGTAGTAGCAATATAAATTTAAAAAAGTCAGTCACGGGATTCTAGCGGGAAACGTAATTACTGTACAAGACAATGTCGTTTAATACTTTTTTTTTTAGTTATGCACCGATAACGTAGAATCCCAGAGCAAATTTGAATCCATCAATTATCGTATTGTCAACAAGTGACTTAAGTTGCAACCTCAACATTCGCCAATCAGCTTAGCACTCCCGAAAAAATATGTTTCTCTCCTGCCTCCTTGGGATATTATGAGTCAAACTCTGGCTTAAAATCTAATTCAAACTGTAACCAGTTAACATAACGACCCCCTAATAACTAAACATTTTCCACTTAATATCGGCCACTTAAAAAAATATTTTTTTTTATCTCTTCTCACCCGCTCCTCCTTAGAATTGCCAAAGGTCTACATGGGCTTAAACGATATCGAGACTTACCAATCGGACCCTAAAAACCAATGATTTGGACACTAATTTCTGACATTTTAGTCATTTTAATCTCCACAGCTTTTCAGCCCTTAAGTATGCAAGTGTAAAATTTCAGCTTAAATAGCATCGGGACTGTCAACAATCAACTAACGATC
Source organism: Diploptera punctata (assembly GCA_030220185.1). Classification (NCBI taxonomy): domain Eukaryota; kingdom Metazoa; phylum Arthropoda; class Insecta; order Blattodea; family Blaberidae; genus Diploptera; species Diploptera punctata. The sequence continues at coordinate 46,939 of JASPKZ010000642.1, read as the reverse complement.
CAGAAAACTATTGATTAGATACTTTAATCACAGTAATTTAGACAACCTTATTTTTCGCTCCTTCTCACACCCTATAGGGCTTACATGATATTTACACTTGTCGATATTGAGCTTAAACACCCCGAAATATACAAATTTCGGTAATTTTGGATACATTAATTTTTCATTTATTTCACCGCTACGGGTTGAACTGGGGGTTACTTAAACAACTGCATATTCACCGATCAGGTTACCAACCCCGAAAACTATGGATTTAAGACTAATCTCGCTGACTGTTGTCATTTTCACTCTTCTCATCCCACTTTCTGATACTAGGGTTCATTAAGACTCTGAGTATTTGATATAACGACCCGGAAAATTTCGATTCGACATTAATATCGGCGACATTTTAAAATGTTATTCTTAATCCTTCTTACACACCTCCTTAGGAGTGCCAGAGGTCAAACATGGGCTTAAATAACATCGAAGCTTTCACCAATCAGATAAGAGAACCCAGAAACAATGGTTTCAAAAATAATCTGTTATTTTCGAACATTTTATTTTCCACTGCTTTCATAAGGGTGAGCTTAAGTGGCATCAGGAATGTTATCAATCGGCTTAGGTACCTCGAAAACTCCAGAATCGACAAAAAATATGTTGAAATTGTACCCTCGTCCATCGACTTGGACGTAGGATTCCAGTTCGTATGTGAAACACTGACTTGTATCCTTATAATCTATTTTGACGTAAAAACTATTTTCTTTTATTTGGTGTCTTAGTTTAAATGATCGCCCTTGGTGTTTTTTCTGCGTATATTCTCCGGGATAATGATTTTAAACCGAACCAAATTTCAATAGGTTTTTAGGGTGGACAAATCTAAGGAACAGGTCACTTCGGGAGATACTTTAAGCCGTTAGTCCTGAGTCGAAAATTTCGGGCTCGTTAAAGAAATGCAAGCCTAAATTACGTACGGCCTCTGAATAGCCTCCTTCCAAATAATACCCTTAATGTACCTACTAGATATCTCTCTGAAGCGATGAACTAACCACATTTCACTGATTGATATCAGGAATAAAAGTATAACAACAATCATCTTGACTAACTAAATGAAGGAACTTTTTTTCCCAGGTGGTAATACACCTGTATATTCTAGACTTAATTTAAATGAATGGATTTTAAATGTTATAAATAAAATAAATATAAAGATAAATTTACTTGCCTGGAGCAATTGCCTTGAGTTGCGCGTCTATGGAGTCTGCAGCTGCCAACAATGGTTCCTTAATATCTTCTTTAAAGAGTCTCTTCGATGATATTATGTTTTTCATTTGAAACCTTCGTTAATGCCGAAAAAAGCACCAATTCTATTGAGAATCGTACTAATTGTATTGAGAATTGCATCAATTGTATTGAGAATCGCTCCCACAATACTGGAGATTATTCCGCTTCCTGGGACGTAAGTGGAGACGAATTCATCGCTAGTCTGGTTTGCCCAAACCACGTTCAGCAGCAATGACAATATTACTAACCTTCTGAAATAAAATTAGAATTGTTTCTCTTTGAGGAAAGATAATACTGACATTTGATAAACGTCTGTTCATTTTCTTACCTGAAATAATATTGCAGATAGGAAGGATCATCATAAAAATGTTATATTACGAAGTCTGTAAGTAGTATGTGTATTTTTATGTCACAAGTACTAAACAAAGAAGTTGTTCTTGTGTCTCGAATGACTTTCTTTGGCATAAGGAGTAAGTATATATAAAAAACCAGGTACAGTGATCCAACTACAGCGGCCAGGAGCCTTTGGGGCAGTAGGAGGTTAAGGCTCCCACTTTTTTTCTTGACAATTCGCAACTCTGATGTCGCCGGGTTTGTCAGCCTCCTGCGTGCCGGCCGCCTTATACCCCAGAAACCATCACCGTCTGGTAACTCTTTCAGTTAGGAGGCTAGATCGACCCCAGGCCATAAGTGCCGGCAAGAGGTTTGGGTCAGTTTAAAAACCTGACCCACCGGGACTCGAACCCTCGACCTTCCGGCTTGTAAGCGCAGTGCCTTAACCACTACGCTACTGCGTGCCCCCTAAGTATATATATTATATATATAGATATCATAATATAAGTGATCCATGGACTTCCATTGTATTTTACTAACCACTTTTCCCGCAATCAGATTAAATTAAAAAATTTAAAGGTTCTAAATGTCCTCCTTGTACATCTAGGTGTCCCCGTTGTTCTTCTATTGTGTTTCGTCGAGGCTCTGACATAGCTGCTAACCACACATCCAGGAAGGTATGCCATTGTGAATCTGTCCAATGTATTGGGTTCATAGTTCCCTCCTCCTTGCCTAAATTGTGTACTGAATGGCCGTGTGGCATGACTTATTTCAATTTAACAATTTGTATCTTATAAACCAGGCGTGTATAGTTGGTAAACTTGAATGGCGTGTGTATAATGTAAAGTTGTAAACGGTATAATGGTTAATAATATTTTTCTACTGAACAACTGTATTTATTTATGATTTGTTTAACTCCTGTCTGCCAGCCAAGTACGAAGACTTTTTGAAACACGATTCCCGGGTGTAAAAATTCCGTTACGTTCAACAGTTCATAATCTTGTACAACAAATGTTATAAAGAGGTGTCAAACATATATATGCAATGAAGGTGAACAGTTCCAGCACCTACTTCAATAAAGTTGTTAAGTACGCCAATTTGACACCATATAATGTAAGGGAGAGATCCCGAAATGCTTTCACCCCAATAATTATAGGATGATCGTTCACATATGTGATTAAGGTATATGGACATGAGGTCAAAAGCCAATTGGTAGGCCATAAATTCTATCAAGCTATGTAGTGGTATATTTACCATAAATATTTAATCCAGTCTTCCCCAACTCCACCCGTATTTTAATTTCTTGAAGACCTTTCGTATAACGTATCTTCAGAAATTCTTTGCTTTATTATAATTTGTTTATAATTAACATATATAGAAAGTGGAATAAAGCTGGAAACAAATATCTAATTATAAAAATTATACCCACTGAAGGTAATCCCTTATACAAGATAATTATAACACCTAAAGAACGAATAACAATTCCTGAAAATGGATTAAAGTTAACCTTTGAAGAGAGAAAATACTTCTGAACATAATTTTTAATTGTTGACATTTAGTAATTTTTAATCGTGTTTGTTAATAAAATTTGGCATACAAAGGAATTGCATTTTTCTATTAAAATACCGAAAAATATTACACAAATCAAGTTACCTAATCCTAATGTGAACGAAATGAAAATAAGGGTTTCTTACCTTCATGGTTTAGCTAGGAAATAGGTAAGATCAGTACTGTATATTGTGTGGACATACAACTCATACATATTCCGTATTTGGAGTTGTCATTTCAAGGTTCGTAGATACGGTATCTATTTCCATGTTAGTCACTTTATAAATTTACCAAGTTGTGATACGAAGCGAACGTCTAAGACAAGTCCAAAAACGTTTGAATGATACCATTTACAGGTAATATAAGGCTATCATTCTCAAAACAGATACCACAGTGCAACTCGGAAGGGACTATGAGGAATATCCCTAAGATAATGCGACCAGTTTTTAGAAATAATTAGGTCTGATATTTGGTGAGTAAAAAAATATATATATTTTACAAGCTAATACCACCGGCATGCGCTGCTACGCCTAAATAAATCAAATATGTTTTTATGTTTAGTTGAATAAGTAAAAAGAGAAATAATTATAAATTTATATCGTAACTAATTTTTTAGATATCCGTTCTGATTACCCGGCGTTTGCTCGGGAATCTACTTATCCCGATCTTCTTGACATAAATGAGCTGAAAGACAAAAATGGATATTGAGGGTTATCCGTAAAAGAATATTCTTTACAATACTCTGAAAATTACAAAATACCAATAATTTTATTCTTACTATGGCTAAAACTCATCCCCGGAGAGTGGACAGAAATTGACACTTCCCCTTTAAGGAGCCAATAATGTTTATAAATCTACATAGATATGCTTACAGTAGTTTTAACTTGGAAAAGGCAAATATTTTTTCCAATTCACTTATTTCTATCGTAACCAAAAACATATAGGCTACACCAGATAGTTCGATTTTATCATTAACTGCTGAAGTGGAATATCGGAGAGCCTACAAAATTGGGATGTTTCCGCGCCGTAGCCGACTGGTACGAGTCCCCATGAGGGAAACATTTTCTCATGTAATTTCGACCAGTATGAGACCGGTGTTCACACCAGCATCGTGAGGCATTTGGGTAGCTACAATAAGTAGCGGTTCCAGGTTGAGTAGACCTGCTATAAAACGGCTGGGGGACTCGATATGCTGACCAACATTCACCCCTACACTGGCTAGATATTCTCTATCTCTGTGATTGACACATGTGGATGTGAGACAGTCAGCCCGCTGGTAGGTTAAGGGCCTTCTAAGCCTGTCGCGCCATGGAATATTAATTTACAAAATTGGAATATTCAAAATTTTGGCTGGACGGTTGCACCATATTGAAAGATCAAAACATTGTGTGGGATGAACACTACGAGACAAGAAATCACCTGGGTTTAGAGTGTGTGGCACATATATACTATTTCTGATCCATCAGAAAAATTGTGCAATTCAATATACTTGGAGATTTATAAAGGCAAAATCTTCCGAGGCAAACTTTCTCATGTAAGAGATGCAAAATTAGTATATAAATTCATCAAATTTTTCATATACTAATATGGATGGATCAATAGATTCATACCAATTCCAATTTAATAACGGCAATAACTGTAAAACAATAAGACCTTACATTTAACAATAACACATACTAAAAAAACTTGAAGGATCAAAAATAAAGACCACAATGAGCAAAACATTTAATTTTTGTGCCTTACATATTGTTTCCCCTTTAAATTAATTTAGATTTGAAATTCAATCAGTAATCTAACGTCGTACGATATCCAATGTTTGCACTGTTTCACACCTTCGTTTAGGTTACGTGGAGAAGAACATTCCAAGTCCTCATCATGAAAGTTGGCCAGCAGCTTCTGGTACATTAAAAGTGCCAATTTCTCAAATGATAATGAGCCCCAGAAAGAATGAAAGACACTTGTTTTTGAAGTTCTTAAGCCTCTTCAACGGTTAATCTCCAATAAATGATCATGAACATAAAAACAAGATTGTATAACTTGAGAAGTTTGGAAACGAGACTTCCTTACTTACCTCGGGCAAGTGCACAAGATATCCAGTTGTCAAGAAACTAACAGAACTTTTACCTTAAGTTACTGTAGTCAGGCTGCAATACTTAATTTCCTCGTTAGGAGAATCATGCAAGACAATGCGCTCAAGATCCCGATCATCAGGATGTATTTCGATACACGTATCCATTTTTACTAGATCAGCTGATATAACAACAAATAATTTCTGAATCTCAGAACAATTGACGGATCTTCACTATATTGAATTTATTGATAAATCATTGGAAATCTCGAAGCTTCCATGAAAAACTACCCTGAGTTTACTCTTTTAAAACACAATAATGTTTATGTTGTAGGTAATAATTCGTGGAAATAATTTTCAAAAGAACAGATGTCATATGACCTAGAGACTAATACTCATTCATAAAGTCAACATAGTTTTTCTTTTGACTCTCAGAACGCGAGAATCCATTCTACATTTGTTTTAAAGCGCTTAACAGCATACTATGACGACATATCCAGAGCAGGAAACGTTAGCCGTAATAGGCAATTGGACAACAAATTGCCTCATTCACTTCTTTATACATTTTTTGCACATCTCTCCAGGTGTGAAAATAAATCTTCAACTTTCCAGAACTTTTATAACTGGATATCAAAATACTCAATTATTGCAAAATCGACATTCCGAAGTTCAGAACAATACACATAAAAATTATCAGGAAATGGACAAAAAGGATCTATTCAAACTAAATGTTATTAGAGTAAGAAAACAGTTTCTAATTAATCTTTCAACTGAAACAACATGGTGACAGACGTCACGCTCCTAGCAATAAATGAATTGAAGAAGGCTGATTAAATGTATTGTCCACTTAACTGATTGTCTTCCAAAATTTCCTATCACTAACATCATTTTATGTTCCGGATATTACGGGATTCGAAGCAGCAGCCTGATACTAGCACTTTCTTGATATATTGTGATTATTCCTCTATATTTCAATCTTCATATTCACAGGTACGACTGCACACAATCACATTCAAGATGAAATCTGAAACCTGGTGGATGCAATCCATATTACAAATAGAACCGACGGAGATACCTCGGAGTTCTCAATACCAACCTATGGAATGTTATATTGATTGGTAATATACATCACAAGTATCAGAAAACAATTGAGACGCACTATCAAAAAGAGCTTTAACTGCAATATGTTGCCATTCGCAGTCCTAACACTATACAACATCTGCTCAATACCTCATTGGATGCTAGGCCAGAAACTATTTTCAAGGCCATAGGAGAAATTAATGTCCGAAAACTTTATTCTCGCCTCCATCGAAGGTTTAGCAAAATACAAAATGCACTGGACTAAACTTTGCAGTTAGAGAAATTGATGTTTTTAACTAATTTTTACCAAAGTTGTAATTAAAGATGAATAGAAAATATAATTTTATCTGTTTTGTTATGAATTAATTCTAAACAAAATTAAAACAAATCATAGATATGAATGTGAGTCTCCAGTTAGATCCCTGATCTTAGTAGTTTACATGATTTCCTAGAAAATAAATACGAAAATTTAGAATTAACACATTTTAAAAAGATTGCTTACCGGAGTCATCGTTAGAACACTTGCAAACCTAAGGTTAAGTATTTTCATGTGGCGAATAAAAACTGATGTTATTTGTTATAAGTTTTGTGATGCTACAGATCATATATATATTTTTAAAAATGCAGGAAATTTAAAAATGTTGCTACTGATTGAAAGAAAATAAATAATTTATCAGCCCCTGTGATGGTGTATTAGGCGTGGTCGGACGGCACCCTTGTTATTCACAGACATCTATGTAAGGGGCTTCATCTCATCTCATCCCTCGACACGACCTGCATTGAACACGAGTTGAGGATACTTATTTATTTATTTGATTGTTATATCGCCCATGTGATGAATACCAGGGGCTTGGAAACTTGATCCACTAGTGTAGACCACAAGAGAACGCCATCAGCTGCACACCCTTATCCAGAAAATTTCGAGTTGACACTTCTGGCAAAATGACAACTCTGGCAACAGTAGCAGGCTCCCACACAACATTGACATACCTCTACTCTCCGATCCATTGACGAAGCTTCTCGAGAAGGCCGAGCACTCCCACTAATGATTTACATACCTGTCTTTCGTCGTCCCTAAATGAGTCATTAAAACGACGTGATTTTTTAATCACAATCCGAGTATGTACAAGATGTTTTACTCTCTATCTTTAATGTAACAATTTTTTATAACTTTTTTTCAATTTTCCGGCACGGTTTTGACCAGTTTATATCAACAATTTATATGCGTCCGCGAGCTTTATGGTCCAAACTTTATTTGTACGTCTATTCGGTACGAGGACCCATTTATATAGCAAACAGAAAACAAGTAGACTGCGGAATTTAAAACAGGTGCTCCGAAAGATAATGTGATCACTTTTTTATAAATAATTAGGTTCGAGATTTTGTGAGTAAAAATATATATATTAATAACAATATTTGATGGTAAATGACGAGATGCCTCTTTGTTTAATTAAATTTTAAAACTTGGATACACATGATTACTATATAAACTTTTGAATCCATCGATTCAGCTTGTAACTAACTAATTACACTAAAAATATCTTCATTGCGATATCACATCGAATGATTCTATTTTTTTTCCTTAGTCCTTTGAAAATGTCCCTTGTGATATCTATAAACAAAACTTTTTTTCCCACTGGCAGTCATTACCCCAATATTTTACGTACACGCAGAAACATAGCCATCGCGTCGGAGATTTACTTGTATGGAGACGAGGGACATAGACGAAGCGCGGATAGAAAGAAGAGAACACCTGCAGGAATGTTGTCTCATGTAATATGTACCGAACACAAGACATAGCATTGTCATTTTTTACACGTGGCGTGCATTCAACCCCAGCACTGCTGGGGTAATGGGTATATTATAATTTTCGGATTAAAATAAATAATATATTTGTCAAATTTCATTCAAATCAATTACGCCGTGAACATACAATTTGTGTCGCGCCAGTATTCACATTATTTCCACAGAGGAACACAATAGTGTGTTTTCTCTGTGTTATCTCAACAACACCAGCTATTTCGCTGCATATGAGTTAGCGATAACCCACTAAATGAATGTGCATGCTAAGTCCAGGGATAACCCACACTAGACCAGCGATAACCCGCTAGACGAAGCTTGTGTCGTATCCCATCTATCTTTTATTCAACACCAGCTAGCTGAACCCAGAAAGTCACAATGAAATAAGTATACACAAGGTCGAATGACCTTTCGACTTATCGATTCAATGACACATTCATTTGGCAATGAAACGTTATTGGGTGATTGGAAAGCGCCAATTCCACAATAATAGAATTTTTAGAAATAACATTTCTTAATTTACAATATTAAAATTGTTATATTTTTACAAAATACAAAATAAATAAATAAAATTATACAGTACGTTTTGTTATAGATAGCAACCTGTTGATTTAATAAACTTTATTTATATTGTATATATCTGAATAACAACAATTGAATTAATACGAACGTGTAATTGTATCATTGTGTGGAAAGCAACAGTTCAATTTAATATCGGCACTGAGTTCGTTCAAATGCGTTATAAAACGTTTTAAAGTGTTTACTGATAAATGTATTTGTCAATTTAGTAAAAATATTGTAAGTGACTGTATAATTTATAAATACACTGCTCAAAAAAATTAGGGGATATTGTAGAATAGCCTATTAAGACTATGTTTTTAGGAACAGTATTAAATACAATCACTTTCTATTACTCCAAAGAATGTAAACAAGAATTTGAAGTCATTACGTAACCTCTGTACCACACCAGATGTCAAAGAGATCCTGATTAGGAATATGGCAAACAAACAAAGCAACATTAACATGGGTGAAAATGTTTTCTTTAGTATGGTGTATGGTCTCCTCGAACGGCCAGCACTGCCTCACACCCTGTGTGGCATTGATGCAATGAGGTTAGCAATGAGTTCTTGGGGGATACGTGGCCACTCTTCCATAAGAGCAATGTGCAGCTCTGGAACAGTTGTGGGGAGGTGCTGGTCTGCTTGCAATGCGCCTGCCTAATGCATCCCACACATGCTCAATCGGATTTAAGTCCGGGGAGGAAGCTGGCCATTGCATACGCTCGATACCCTCCACTTCCAGCATGTCGTCCACCAAGCCAGCTCTGTGGCCGTCGTGCATTATCGTCCATAAAAGAATAGGAATCACCTATGGCACCAGCATAAGGCACGACAAAAGGTCGGAGAATCTCATCTCTACACCTTACCGCAGCAAAGTACCACCTTGGATGACTTAGAGGTCCGTACGTCCACCACTACTGACTCCTGCCCACACCATCAATCCACCGCCACCATATGGGGATCTTTCACGTACACAAAGCTGGATTGTTTCGTGTCCTTCTTTCTCTCCAGATAAATACACGCCGACTATCACATTCCACGTTGAATCGCGACTCATCAGAAAAAAAAGAACTGATCTCCATTCAGCATGCCTCCACCCACGATGTTTCCTCCGCCCAGTTCTGCGATCTCTTCGGTGTTGTGGAGTTAACCTGGTACACACCATGGACCTATGGGCATAGAGACCACTTCCATGCAGTCGATTAGGGACAATTTGAGTTGACACCCTACGTCATGTTGCTGTTTGAAGTGTATTTCGCAGTTGAGTTGCATTCTGCTGTCTATTCCGACGGGCTGTTAACAAGAGGTAACGGTCATCCCTTGCTGTTGTTGCCCTTGGTCGACCTTGTCCGGCTATTCTGTGAACAGTATATTCTTTGAAAATGATTCCAAAGTCTGGAAATCACGCTTTGAGACACCCCAATGGCTTGTGCCACCTCTTGTTGTGTCTGTCCAGCTTCCATCCCTCCTATGGCCCTCCAAGCCATTGGTTCAGGTAAATCACATTGTCGAGACATCACTGTCCCTAAGGCAAGTCATTCACTAACTGAAACTGGACTGGAATTTAAAAACAGCAACAAAACATTCACCCCCCACACCACCCTTTCACATCAACAGTACAGACACTGCCCTCTGGTGTGGTACCGAGGTTTACGTAACAACTTCAAACTCTTATTTACATTATCGTGGAGTAATAGAAAGTGATTGCATCTAATACTATTCCAAAAAACATAGTCTTAATAGTTATTCTACAATATCCCCTAATTTTTTTGAGCAGTGTAATTTACATACTGGATTATCGTGAAGAACTTTCAACGAGAAAAATTACCTCGTACAACAAGGTAGGCCAACTCCGATTACCGGATCTAAAAAAAAAAAAAAAAAAATAACCACAAGCTGTAAGTTCTTTATATGCTGTAAGAAGTCATATTTTCGTCATACAACTGGGTAATTGCTCTGACCACCGCACGCCACTGCATTCTTATACTGATTAACAAAATACAAAAGGAAGTGGGTAGTTCAAATTAACCACCAATAAGATGAAAATGTCTTCATCAACATCATCATAGCATACATTCACGAATTTAGGCCATTTGTTGACCTGTTTCGGCCTCAAGAGAAACACCACCCAGAAGCCTTTTGAGTGGACGTCCTGGTCTTCTTCTTCCTGCAGGTTGATATCTTAACATTTGTTTGGGTATCCTGTGATCTTTCATTCGATGAACATGTTGCATCCATCTTGACTTATAATCAGACATTTTGTTTTCTAAAGGGTTCCATGTGTAATTCTTCTAAGATGTCTTCATTTTTTGTGATCTAGTAGTGTGTATCCTGCAGTCCTCCGAAAGTATCTCATTTCAGCAGATCTAAGTCTCTGTACATCCTTCTGTTTCAACGTCCATACTTCGCTACCATACAAAAGAGTTGGAAGAGCCAGTGTTTTATACACTTTTAGTCTTGAATGCTTTTTGAACTAATTGTGGCTTGAAGATAGAATTTATTAGCCCTAAAGTTCTTTAAAAATTTAGATATTTTTTGCATTTTCCATCCTTTTCTTCTTCATATGAGATATTTCATTCTAGATATGTAAAATTATTCACCGGCTCCAAAGTTTTATTGTCAAGTACAATTTTACTTCTGACAGGATCTACACCTTGAAATGCCATAATTTTTTGTTTTCTCTGTAGATATCTTCAATCCATATTATTCTGTAATTTTGTGAAGTTCATACAGATCTTTCTGCAGATTATCTTCTGAATTTGCAATTATTATTTGGTCATCAGCAAACAATAGTGTGTTTAATTTTCTATTTTCTGATATTCTTATTACATATAAATGCGTAATTAATATTACAATGGTCCCGCGGCCGTAGCCGAGGGGTTAAGGTAGGAAGCCTTGGCGCAGAGCTACGGGACTTGCGCTGGTTCGAGTCTCCATGGGGGAAGAAATTTTCTCATGGTATTTCGGCCAGTATGGGACCGGTGCCACCCAGCATCGTGAGGCAATTGGGTAGCTACAATAAGTAGCGGCTCCAGGTTGAGGAACCAGCTATAACGCTGGGGACTCGACGTGCTAACCACGTGTCCACCCTACACTGGCTGTTGATCATCTACCTCTGTGATTGACACATGTGGATGTGAAGGGCCAGCAGCCGGCTGGTAAAAGGGCAACCGCTGAAAAGTGGAAAGACCCTCAATCGGAATATTACAATGCATTAAGCCAATATGTTCACAAACTAACTACCTCACTGGCACTATCGAACCCAGATTCATGGCCGCACGGAGATAAGCTCTCCACACATCCGTATCCTGAGCTAATGTTTTCCAATCATTTCATGTATAATCTCCGATTGAGGGTCTTTCCACTTTTCAGCGGTTGCCCTTTTACCAGCCGGCTGCTGGCCCTTCACATCCCACATGTGTCAATCACAGAGGTAGATGATCAACAGCCACTGTAGGGGTGACATGTGGTTAGCATGTCGAGTCCCCCAGCCGTTATAGCTGGTTCCTCAACCTGGAGCCGCTACTTATTGTAGCTACCCAATTGCCTCACGATGCTGGGTGGGCACCGGTCCCATACTGGCCGAAATACCATGAGAAAATTTCTTCCCTCATGGAGACTCGAACCAGCGCAAGTCCCGTAGCTCTGCGCCAAGGCTTCCTACCTTAACCGCTCGGCTACGGCGCGGAAACTGATAATCTACTTCCCTCAAATCATAGTTAATGTTATTCTCCCAACTAATTTTTGATCTACCAACTGGACGTTTTCCCTCTGGTTTTCCTACAAGAAGCTTCCATCCACGTCTTTCATTCCCATTCGTGCCACATGTCCTGACCATCGCAGTCTACGAGACTTAACTTTTCTTATTATATATGGCTTCCTACAAAGACCATGTAGTTCACTGTTATGAAGTCTTCTCCATTCACCTGTCTGTTCATCTCTCTTTGGTCAATATGTTCACAGCAATATAATATATAATTATTTAGATTATTTTTTTAATTAAAACCAATCCCTCACTATTGAACTTTATCTCGGGGTAATATATTTATAAAAACCCAACTGTAATTATTATGTTTCCTTTATTATATTTACCTTAGGTCACTATATTGCAAGGGTCATGTGTTAATATCTACAGTCCAAGTACAATTATTTACTACACTGAACATTTAGAAAGTCAGCCACACTAGGTCAGGGCCTAGAGTTGGGGGGGGGGGGGGTATCTAACTACACGCGCCAGTTAATTTAATAATTATATTAATAGTATTATTATTATTATTATTATTATTTATTAATTATTATTATTATTATATTATTATTATATATTATTATTAAAATAAGAGAGACTTCCAAAATGGAATTCCAATATACCCCAACTGGAGGGACCAAGGAAGACCAAAACATCGGTGGAAAGATCAAGACCATCTTCGCTAGGTTTACCGTACAGGCCACATGGCCTAAAACGAATTTGTTCATGATGATGATAATAAGAGAGACTGGATAGGAAAGATAAAAAAGAGATATAGTATGGAAGTGGAAGTAATACCATATCGGTCAATATCTCACCATGCTGACCAGTGCAATTGGTGAGTTCTTCCGTTCACCACATAAGTTATACGTATAAGTTATATGGACCTGCACATTTTCCTAGTGTCCAATCTCACCTTCACGTGGTGCAGCTGTTAGTAACCATATAACTTATACGTATAACTTATGTGGTGAACGGACGGGATGGGCTACTCACCAATTGCACTGGTCAGCACGGTGAGATACTGACCGATATGGTATTACTTCCACTTCCATATCATATCTCTTTTTTATCTTTCCTATCCAGTCTCTCTGGACTGAACACTTGTTGTTTTCCGACCCCGATGGTATTAGATTATTCGAGGCCGAGGGAATCATTTCATCTTATTTTTCTGTCATATTCTTCCTAAAGGGCAGATCAGGCTCTTAGCTTAGTGAAAGCAACTGATCTAAGGATGGACACCTGAAAAAAAAATCCCTGGTCCTCCAGGTTGGGGGTTGATGCGATAGGCCAGCTCCCTCCCATCAGAAAAAAATTGCAATGCCAAAAAACCTAATAGAGCTATTAGGAATCGGACGATGTCAAAGACATTAATCACCGATGATCTATCTATAATAATAATATATAATAATAATAATAATAATAATAATATAATAATAGAATAATGATAATAATAATGTTGTTGTTATTGTTATGAGGTTGGGGCATAGAACCATATCCACCACTGAATCACATAAAGCGATCTGTCAACAATAATCCAGAGCGAAATGAGTTAGCTCATGTGTCATAACCTTAATTAAAGGAATATCCAAGGAATGATAAAATAAATCGATACAGTCAAACTGAAAATTGTCAGCTAACTCCATGGCGCGACATACCTAGAAGACCCTTGACCTAAAATCAACTGCTGGCCTGACATCCATATGTGTTAATCAGAGGTGGATGATCATCGAGCCAGTGTATTTGTTTTCCCACATACGGAATACTTCTTAGCTGCAGTTTTTCATACATGTTGAATGGAATCTAAGATGAAACAGATTTGGATTATGTGACTTATGGATTTTCAAAATAAACGTGCCGTATTGATTTTCCCAACTAAATATATAAATTTTGCACGTTTTTTATTATGTTAGTTACATTTCTGCGAGCACAAAATATATTTAATGTTAATCATCAGGTTCCAAAAACGGTTTGGCATCAAACCACTGCCACGCCTTTGGCTGTGTTGTATCATATTCGTGTTCTGCGCAACGATCATTATATAACCTGAAATAAAATATAGTTTTTAAATAAATTAATGCAAACAATTCAATGAACCAGACAATGTGTGAAATTCAAAACTGAAGTAAGGAATTGTGTTATACTTTTAAATGAATTTGCTGTAGACTACGTATAGAATTGTATGTTTCTGTATCAACAAGAAATTTGATAAGATCGTAAGAAAATTTTAAAAATAATAATACCAGCTATACGCATGATTTAGGCCTACTTATCTACTACTAATATATTACTTATAACAAAGGAATAATGACTGAACAATAGTTAGACATTAAAATTTGTCTAATGCAGAAATATATACACCGTGTCCACAAATATAGTATCATACTTTAAACTACTACTACGTCGCTTTGGATAATCGTATCTAAATGAAAATGGTGACAATCAAAAGAAAATTTCGAAAAGTGTTTGCTATACCTCATTGACATTGAATGTGGCCCGCACGAGTGACGCTGCAGAAAACTAAATATCTAAATATTCAACAATGAACCCATATCGACCACAAAAATCATGATTAAATTGAGTTCAGTTTTTCTGTATTGTCCATTATTCTCCATTGTTGACATTGTTAACATGCACAAACGTTTTGAGTTTCTCTTTTGATTGTCACCAATTTCATTTAGATACGATTATCCAAAGCGACGTAGTAGTAGTTTAAAGTATGGTACTATATTTGTGGACATGGTGTATATTTATTGAAAACATCTACTCTTTCCTGCAGCTGCTGTTTAAATACAGCATATCAATTAGAAAAATATAATAAATATACTATATTAGATTAGGCTATTAAAGATGGATTCATGTTAAAACACGAACATGATCTTATTTTTGGTGCATTGTATTTCCCATCTTTATTTTATGGAATTAATGACATTAAATCTATTCTCCTGTAATTCTATGTCCAACTCAGCTGACATGTGGAAAAATTTAAAATCAATAGGCCTCTGTCAAAATAAACTACAGGTAGAAACAGCTGACCTACCACTAGATGAGTTGAATGACCATTTTACCCGCCTCCCTACTGACAACTCACAACAGAAACAACAGACAATAGATGAACTAATGTCATATTCCCAACCTACCCGAGACAAATTCTTTTTTTCCTATATCTCACCTGATGACGCCAAAAGAGCAGTATTACGTATTAAATCTAAAGCACAAGGAATAGACAATATAACAATAACTCTCCTGCAAAAAATAATAGACATTATTCTCCCAACAATAACCCACATTTTTAATGCCTCTATAATGACCGGGATTTATCCCAGACTCTGGAAAAAAAATGGCTCTAGTTCGTCCTACACCGAAATCAAACACTCCCACAACACTCGATGATTATAGACCAATTAGTATTCTTCCCTGTTTATCTAAAGCACTGGAACACATAATACACTCACAGTTAACAGACTACCTCACCACACACGACTTACTTGATGAACATCAGTCTGATTTTAGAACAGGACATCACACAAGTACTGCACTACTTGACATTGTAGAGGACATAAGAGACTCAATGGACAAAAGCAAACTCACCGCAATAGTCCTACTCGACTACAGCAAAGCCTTTGACACAGTAAGATATAGACTTAATGCTAGCGAGACTAAAGACACTACATCTGTCGGAAAACTGCCTTGATTGGTTTGCATCTTACCTCACTAATCGTCAGCAATCAGTTTCTGTTAATAATCGCATTTCTTCCTGGCGCTTGGTGAGGAAAGGGGTACCTCAAGGCGGTGTCCTCGCTCCTCTTCTCTTCTCGATTTATATTAATGACGTGACCAAGAAACTACAAAACTGCAAGCATCATCTTTATGCCGACGACCTACAGATTTACACACACTTTAGGCCTGACGAAATTAATGAATATATTGACAAAGTAAACACTGACCTCAGGCATATATCTTTATGGTCCAGACAATATGGGCTGTGAAACTAAATGTAAACAAAACGCAAGCAATAATTATCGGATCCAAGGCTATTACACCTCATAAACAATGGCAATATGCCGGCTCTCATATTAGATAATGAACAAATTCCTTATACTGACGTCGTTAAAAACTTGGGATTTTACTTAGATTCTAATTTAAATTGGCATGTGCAAGTAAAACAAACATCTAAAAGGATCTTCCTCCCCCCCCCCCCTTCTCCATCATCCATATCCCTAAAGCGACTTTAAACCATTTTCTTCCTACAACTCTTAAAAGAATTTTAATCCAAACTTTAGTGATTGCCGCATTTTGACTACTGTGACGTTCTACTACCTGACATAAGTTACGGATTGTCGGACCAACTGCAGCGTGTCCATAATATGTGTATCAGATTCATATTTAATGTTCGAAAATACGATCACATTCTCCATTATTCCACGAATTGCCATGGCAACATCTAAAAGAGAGAAGAAAATCGCACTGTCTAATTCTCCTATTTAAGATCCTACATACCTCGATTCCCAATTATTTATCATCCCGTTTCCAGTATCTATCCTCAAACCATAACTTACACACAAGATCACAACATAGTCTCTTACTTAATATACCGCAACATAGGACATCACATCACTCCATGTCATATACCATCTCCACTTCTCGCAACTGGAATTCCCTACCACAAGATATAAGGGGCTGCCGGACATTGGCATCTTTTAAAAGAAATCTAAATCTATATTTGCTCTAAACTCGACTTCAATATTATCCAGTGTAAGATATATATATTAATAGGTGTTTCCCGTATAATGTATCATATTTATATTTATTATTATTATTATTATTATCGTAGCATTATTGTTATTACCCTATAAAATGTTGTGGTACATGACATTTAAATTGCTACATTTATTGTATCTTTAACTGTTTATAATTAGTATAGTGTATATCTATATTTGTCGAATATTTATTTGTATATGTGCTGGTTGAGTGGAAGAGAGGGCCTTATGGCCTTAACTCTGCCAGAATAAATAAAGTATTATTATTATTATCATTATTATTATTATTATTATTATTATTATTATCTGTTATGGTGTTTCTGGTTCGACACACATCAACCATTCACATACATGATTCAAATTGCCTTTTATTAGGCTGGGTCCAAGGTCTCGAAGAGGGGTTACAACTCTCACTTTGGCCCTTTTCTCTCTTAGTCTCGAAGTAATAGGGAAGTTGCAATTAGATCACCACAACATGTTTAAACATCGCTGGTTTGCTAAAATACGTTTTACTTTACATGATACGATAAGAAATGTGATATGAAATAATAGATTAGACATGAAATGACATAATGGGGAGGGAAATGGAGAGAGTTTGTGGTAAGAAATTCGGGAAATGAGAAAATCCCGAGAAAGGCCCGAAAAAATTCCCGGGGGTTTGTCACTAACAGTACCCGATACTGTCAGTATTCGAACCATATATTCCAGTAGGAGCAGCCGAGCCTATTAGCCATGCGTCCACCGAGATAGCAATATCCTATATACAACAGGATAAGTCTGAAAAGAAAATAAATAATCATTAGAAGAAAAAACTATTAAATCAATTGTATCTTCATTATTAAGATATGGAATTTGTAATTACATACCTAATTGTCCAAGGCACATAATGTGAATGTTTAAAATAAGAAAAATGAGGGAAATTTCCTAAAATTGACTCAGTTATAAAAACAGATAGGAGACGAAAATGGATTATTATAGAGGGAGTTAAACAGAAGTGAAGGGTTCGGGGAAACATTTTTTAGAAAAAACTGTTTTAAAGTTTAAAAATTCTTAAATAAGGAATTTATAAACAACTGTATTAAATTTGTCAAATATTTTATCTATTTGTCATATAACGTACACTATTTTAAATTTGAATTTTTATATATTTATATATTTTTTTATATTAAAGCAATTTATGTTGATAGGCTATAGAAATAAACAGAAATGTAAAAATTGGGTTAGTCATTTCTTTCCCCAATATTAGAACACACTATACAAAGTAAAATATATATTACGATACAAGAATACAAGACAATGTTTTACGTACAGTTGAAATGCTTGTATCAGAGTAATAGACAAGAGGATAATTTTCCAAGGAATACGTAAATCTTCCATCTTTTTATCGTTCTACATTTTATTTTATACTATGTTTGATTTTTTTTATTTAATTAAATTAACAAGTTCACCGCTGTGGTTTCGAGGTAGCGTGCTGATTTGTCATGCAAAGGGCCGGTTCGATCCCCTGTCGGGACAAGTTTCCTGAGTGAGGTTTTCTCGGAGTTTTTCCTCACTTGTAAGACAAATATCAGGAATCTTTAAGGCCCAAACGTTCCCAAACATCATCTAGTCATCATAATCACCATCATTCATATTCGCCTTAGATTAAGTTTAGGATTAAGAATTCTCCTGGCGCACCAGTACCATCATCACCTATAATATCGGGACAACCGTAATCCCCCTTCTAGGCGATCCAACCTCAGAAATGGGTTACCATTACGCCAATACCAAGAGAGAAACTATAAAAGTCTAAATGACAAACTGGGGCACAGAATAAAAAATTGATACCATTGTCTACATAAGACATGAGGTTGTACTATTACGATGCTTACTTCAGAACAGCAATATAGAATGTTATAAGAAATGCATTTCTGTAATTTATTACAATCGTTCATTAAATTATTTCCGATGTCGGAAAAGGATATATTAATATACATTAACTGAAATGTTGTATTGAGATTCTGATCTATTTAAATATAAATCAAAATTAATTCAACAATTCTCGTGACGTCAATTTGGCGGTGCGTGACATTCAATTTTCTTCCGAGAAAACATTGCTGCCAATATGGTTTTTTATGGTTTTCACGATTTCTTCTTAGAGACTTTACTTTTACCAATATCTGATTTATTATCAAATATATTAATTGATATAGAGCACCCCACGCTTTTGATGGTAAAATTATTTTTTTTGTAGATAACTCTAGTGTTATTCTAGATGCGTTGGAGATGATTTTTTTGTTGACCACTTTAATTTTATCCCTAACGTGTTGGAAATTAAAATTAGTTTTTATTTTTTAGTTCGGTTTTCTAATAAAGCGTGTTGTTTTAGTTTTTAAACTATTATTTAATCAATTATTGTCTTCCTTCATTGAAATGGAGATACCCGGCATTTGTTCAAAGTCACAAATCCACATTTGCATATTCACCTAATACTGTAGTTTTCATTTGGGGAAATGGATAGAAGCAGTAGTATATTATACAAACAATTCTGAAAATTTTAAATCAGTGGTGGAAGAACTAAGTAGGGATGACACTTCATCAATTGAAAATCTTGAGAACTTACTTAAGGACAATACATTAATAAACAATCTTACTTATCTGCATATTGAATTCATTTTGTATCTTACTTACTTACTCACTGGCACTATCGAACACGTAGGTTCATGGCCGCACGGACATAAGCTCCCCATACATCCCTATGCTGAGTTAATGCTTTCCAATCATTCCCTGTATAATCTACTTCCCTCAAATCATGGTTAATGTTATTTTCCCACCTCATTCTTAGTCTACCTACTGGGCGTTTTCCTTCTAGCTTTCCTACAAGAAGCTTCCATGCAAGTCTTTCATTCCCCATAGACGCCAAGATGTCCTGCCCATTCTCAGTCTACGAGACTTAACTGTTCTTATTATATCTGGCTTCCTATAAAGACCATATAGTTCATTGTTATGTAGTCTTCTCCATTCTCTTCTCTGTTCAGCTCTCTTTGGTCCAAAAATTTTCACTAAGAACTTCATTCTCAAATACTCGTAATCTCATTCTTTCCTCCCTTAAAGTAAGAGTCCATGTTTCGCAGCCATATAACATTACTGGTAGAATAATAGTTTTATATATTTTCAGTTTTAACGTTTTTTAAAAGGAGTTGGGACATCAAAAGTCTACGCAATGCATAATAACAGGCATTTCCAGAAATGAGCGTATGTTTAATTTCTTTGTGCATCTCATTCCTATTTGTGATTATTGTTCCTAGGTATTTGAATTCAGCCACTTCCTCAATATTTCCCTCATTTGTCATTAGCATGTCCAGTTTCCATTATATACTGAATTTCTATGTGTGACCATCTATTTAGTTTTATTGATATTTACTTTCCAGTCCTAATTCCTTAGTGTTACTCATTAGTGTGTGCGTGTGTTGTCCTATAGTATATTCTCGCTATCGGCCAATAGTACTACATCATCAGCATAAACTAACACCTTATTAATACCATTGAGTTGTAGGCCTTCCTCATCCTCTAAAGATTTGATGACATGCTCTATTACAAGTACGAGATTAAATAGAGAAAACATACCAACGGGGATAAATATACTGGAGGAAATTGCAATTATAAGGGAAATCGATAACAACTTTATTTTGAATGAGAACATACCCAGTTTCACAAAATAGTCTATACAAGAATAATCACAACAAGTAAGTGCTTCATCAACGAGGGTCCACGGAAGACACACCTATTTCGTTCTGCTGATGACAGAACTAGGCCCCGAAAGGCCTACAGGACTGTATAAAACATTTAAAGTTGAGGAGACGGACCTAAGGTGACTTATAGTTTAAGTCATTTAAATTTAATAAAGGATATTGGTAAATGAGGTTGTATAAATTTAAAAAATATAATTTTCTTGGAATATGTGACTAAACGCTCCTTTACTCAAATCATATATATAGTATTGTAGCATTTGCGTTGGGTTTAAGAGTTAAAAATTACTCACAACAATTAAAGTAACAATTATTCTAGTTAGTAATGTTCATCATTATACAGAATGATTTCACAGCTCTCTCTCGCTCTGTCCAAAATATCGCTGCCAAAATAAAACTGACTACTATAATTGTCAAACCAAGACTGACTGGCTTCCTGCCTCGACACAGATATATATATATATATATATATATATATATATATGAGGGATGCGAACTTTCTAGGCTTCAGGTCGGAAACCCATCGAAAAAAAGAACAAAAGTTTGTGGCCACAATCATTTCAAAAAGGAGGGGTACAGACACGTGGATATACTGGATTGAGATCTCAGATGGTTCGATGTTTTCGCGGGTTTTTCGACTCATGGACCGATACTCGCAATATGTTCCACCAATGCGAGACCAATATTATCGCCTTGCCCCCCCCCAAGCTAATTTAAACGTCCTCATTAAACATCTATATATTATATATATGATATAAAGAAAGAACATTTCTCAGGATTACTTTTTTACACGCTTTATATTAGCTTGACCTATATCTATCTATGATAACGGAATCTTTTAACACGATTTCACCACTTAAAAAACATTGGATTTACTTGAAACTGTGGATACTTGTAAAGGACCAATGACAATACAATTGTTTCATAAATAATATATAATAGGTTGAGCACTTATCGATCTTTTTAGTCCACGTTCGTGCTGTTTGAAACCAAAGTACTATGATATCCTCTGGGTTTAGCTCAGTTGGTAGAATGGTAGACTGTATGATGGTATATAATTTCAGTAATCCATAGGTTGCGCTGGTTCAAATCCGGCCCCGGGAGGATTTTCTTTAGAAGAGTATTACTTTTAGCTCATATACAATAGTATAGAATTTAAAGATATTTACTTTTTAGAAAACCAAACTAAAAAATAAAAAATAAAATAATAGTTTTCAAAAATTACAACAACACGCTTTATTAGAAAACCGAACTAAAAAATAAAAAAATAATTTTAATTTCCAACACGCTTGGGATAAAATTAAAGTGGCGAACAAAAAATCATCTCCAACACATCTAGAATAATAATAGAGTTATCTACAAAAAAAAAATTACCATCAAAAGCGTGTGGTGGCTCTATATCAATTAATATTTGATAATAAACGATATTGGTAAAAGTAAAGTCTCTAAGAAGAAAACGTAAATTTTGATGGTAAAATTATTTTTTGTAGATAAACTCTAGTTTTATATTTAGATGTATTGAAGACTATTAACTCATGCCCCAAATGGGAGTCAATGACCAATCACGTTCAATGATTTTCTGTTTTTATACAACCAATCAGAGTCGTGTTTTCACGAATATTATCAGTGTTAGGATTATCATATATTAAACAAAGCTCCTCCTTTTTAATATTCTGAACAGGTCTGACCGTTATTTTGCAGTGACTGAGCCTATAACAAATACGGCTACCAGATTGGATATAATAGTGATTACATGTCAAATTTGTAGCAAGTGAATGATACCACCAAAAAAAGAAACACTGTTTCGCACCTTTCCTTAAATGTATTTTTCCCAGGTAATAATCGAGAAAAATATATTGGTCATATTTACATCATACGACATCAAAAATGAATTAATATACAGATTGATGTGTTCAATTTTTTCTCCACTAGAGAGCATTCTTACAATATTGCGTTCCTTTGGCAATAAATAGTATGATCTGGTTGCAGTGATAAACAAAAGAAGCAGTAGAAGCGTACCTATCGTTTCTCATTTGTTTTCAAACATCGCCCGTTTACATTAAATATATAAATATTTTTAAAATAACTATAGTTAAATAATGATTTGTGAGTAAACAGCTTAATTTTATTCGTTAAAATAGTCCTAACAAAGCCACTCTGGATTTCCAAATCCTCTAGATAAATTCACTCCTCACTTCGTGAGTCGTGAATTTATCGATAATTTGGAAATCACTCGTGCATTACTTATAATTTTTTTGTTGACCACTTTAATTTTATCCTAAGCGTGTTGGGAAATTAAAATATTTTTCATGTTTTAGTTCGGCTTTCTAATAAAGCGTGTTGTATTAGATTTTTTAACTATTATTCATTTTTCACTACGCTCTTTAATAATTCAAATCACACGCGTCTTGTTACATTGTAGTTTGTAGAGCGGAGGCCACTTATTTCAGGATTGTTTTTTTTTGTTTACCGTAAGTATCATTACTTCTATTCCATAGGAATCCATCCATCTGGCCACGTTTTTGAACCATGTAACCACTACAGCCAGCTGGACTAACATCTCTCTCTACCGATCTTTAAAACATTTAAATAGTCCCCGCAAACAGTGATCACTGCAAAAAAATGTAAAAGTATACTATATTCTGCCTTAGCACTGCGACTAAATATCTATTGCGCTATTTCCATCTGTAGAATGAATTGCATCTACTCTACGGAGGTATGTATTTGTTGTGACGATCCCGTTTCCTATACACATCAAACATTCAAATAGACTGATACCGCCATTATTGGTGTGGGCTCAGGGACATAAAAAGGCGCTACAACCTCTCTTAGGTCCTATTCAGCCCTAAGTTAATAAACACAGGCTCGGAATCATGTGGAAGCTTGAGTGTGCTCCTCATTAGCTCACCGAAGCTATAGCCATATTTTATAGCTGTTTGTCAAACCAGGCTATTTTTTACTTAAGATGAGATGAGATGAAGAGTGATATGAATTTGGAAAACGAGAGAACTCTTAGAAAAACTCTCGGCGTAACCCACTACCAACCCCTCCGGAATCACCAGGATCAGACATGAGATTCCAGTAGTGTTCAGCCCGCGCTCGTTAGCCACTCGTCTATTGAAATTACAGATTAACAGGCCTAATGGAAAACTAAATTTACCCATTCGCTTCAGGTTTAAGTGCTCAATGCATTTCCCAGGAACCGGATTTAAGTTACCGCAAATGTATTCTATTTTCAGACTTTCAAAACAAACAAAATATAACGGTACTTGAGATCACAATAATAATAATAATAATAATGATTTATTTTAGCTGGCAGAGTTAAGGCCATAAGGCCTTCTCTTCCACTCAACCAGCGAATAGTAAAATTATACAAAAATTACGTACATATTACAATTTTGAGATATTATTAAAACACTGACTAAACAAATACAATGATGATGTTGATCTAATACTAGCTAATACTAACAAAACATAGAATATAATAAATTAAAATGATATAAAATAAAGTAAGTAGCTTCCTACATGACTATTAATGGAATTCTCTATATAGTTGTCAGCAGTTAATGTTTTCATTGTGTCGACCTTAAGATATCAGTTAATTTGGATTTAAATAATGATAGCGATTGAAAGTCCCTGACATGACTGGGAAGTGAGTTCCATGCTCTAGCCATAGATATTGTGTAAGATTCAGAGTACAGACAGGTCCTGTTGTCTGTGGTATTCAAAAAGTAGTAGTAGTAGGACTACTACAAAGGGAAGAGTCTTGTGATCTTGTTCCTAAATTGTGATGAGCCGATAAATGTTGGAAAACGGTGTTGTTAAAATAAGTTGGTAAATATGTGTGCAAAATTTGGAATAGTAAGGTATGTGAATGTAAAGTTTTTCTGTCATTTAGGGCGAAGGCAAAACCACATTCCTCTACTATTCATAAATGTTAACACAAGATTACCCTGCCAAGCGAAGTACAAAATAGTTGCAAAACTATATCACTTGCAGAATTAAGCGAGTGTACCTCGTCTTCTGAGTTGAAGGCCATTCAACAGCCGGAGAGTCTACCTTGTGTTTTGAGGGCGAATGGGGTAATAATAGCTAAAGTAGTATATTATCAGGATGTATTTAGTAACATAGGAGGTACTCACCCAGCAAGTTTTTTTGCACCCAATAATGGATGTTCGAAGGCAAAACATTTCATCTTTAGAGTATCGAAGAATAAGCATACCACCATTTGAGAACTCGTGTTGTTTACTTCCTTCAGGCAGTTGTACAGTTGATCATCGCATTCGCAGGTATTGCTGTTATAAATAATAGAAACAGGTCAGAATTTTAACTATTAAAATACTCTCTACATTTACCTTAGTTTAACCTCTTCCTTATACGTACTTTTACGTGCCTACGTCACCCGAGTCCTATATGGACACGACCTTGTCGGAAGACGAATAGAAATTCTGTATCACACACTTATTTTTTCTTGGTCACATAAGGTTCTGGAGGGCCTCCACAGATGAGTAATCACTCATCGACACAATCACTCACTTCCGAGACAAACACGAACATTTAGATGGTAACAGTATTTTTTTTTGTACTTTTCTTCTAACCTAGGTAGAATGGTAGGCCAAGGTCTTAAGAACTTAACTCTGCCAGGTAAAATAATAAATCATTTTGTTATTATTATGATATTATTATTAGATTATTATTAATTATATTATTATTATTATTATTATTATTATTATACTCTGCTGGATATAGGAAATGAACTAAATATTTCCCAACTTAGACCTTTTTTTCTTTCCTTTCTTTTTTTTTGTTTGCGGCCGGTTTTCCTTGTTGTTTTACCTTTTTGTTATTATCACATATAGATACCAGGACAAAGACACAACACCCAGACCCAAGGTGGAGATTAAAAATCCCCTACCCCGCCGGGAATCGAACCCAGGTCGCCGGAATGGAAGGTAGGGACTCTACGCCACGGCGACGGACAGACCGGAATAAATAAATATACGGAAACGACTGGAAAGAACATATATAATAGAATGCCAGAAGGAAGATTTTCCAAAATTACTGCTAAAATTTTATAAACCGTATAGAAGGAGGAAATGTTGGACGCCCACACAGAAGATGGTCTGGACAATTTTAACAATTCAAGCTTTAATGAAACCTGGATTATTATTATTATTATATTATTATTATTTATTGATTATTATTATTATTATTATTATTATTATTAATATTATTAATATTATTAATATTTAAGACAGCGCGTTCCCAACCTTTTTCGACTCGCGAACCCATTCCACAACGTTCTGATTTGGGAGAAGACCACTGACTTTTAATATACATGCAGTAGACATGCATAAAATGTAATTCCAAGCAAAAGGTTTAAATAACATTAAATGATCTTAAAACCTTAACAGGTTAAAATCTACTCAGGGATTCGCGGTAAATATTAATTTATTGTTGAAATGTGATAAATTCCCAATGTTACCACATACTATATGTAACAAGAGGCATTATAGTATTAACTGAATTTTTAAAATAATGATGACTATTAAACTCATGCCCCAAATGGGAGTCATGGACCAATCACGTTCAATGATTTCTGTTTTTAACAACCAATCAGAGTCGTGTTTCACCAAATCATTTATCAGTGTTATAATTACCCATATTTAAAGAAAGCTCCTCCTTACAATATTGCGTTCCTTGGCAATAATATTATGATCTGGTTGCAGTGATAAACAAAAGAAGCAGTAGAAGCGTACCTATCGTTCACATTTGTTTTCAAACATCGCCGTGTACATTAAATATATAAATATTTTAAAATAACTTATAGTTTAAATAATGATTTGTGAGTAAACAGCTTAATTTTATTCGTTAAATAGTCCTAACAAAATGCCACTCTTGATTTCCAAATTCTCTAGATAAATTCACACCTCCTCACTTCGTGAGTCCGTGAATTTATCGATAATTTGGAAAATCACTCGTGGCATTACTACTTATGATAATAATAAGTTATTATTATGATAAGGTCGCAGGAAATGAAGGAAAAAATAATAGGCCTAACCTCGGAACCCGCCATTACGGAAAAGTTTTGGCGAAACCCGTTGATAATATTTTGCGAACCCACTGGAAGTTCGCGAACCACAGGTTGTGAAACGAATGATTTAAGACTAGACAAAAACCAATCATTCGCGTAATCATAATAAACAAGGCGAATATGATATGCATGATTTTGATGGCCCAGATAGTGTTCAAGGACCAATTGTGGGCCATTACATTTTTATTATAAGTAAATAAAACCTACGAAAAAAATTTCGCCTACGAAATTTGTCCCGATCGGGGATCGAACTCGGGCTTCCTGCATATTAGACAACCATAATTATTCCGAGACCACCACAGTTTACTTACTTCACTTTTTCTGTTTTCCGCACTGAGATTTAATGTAAAAAACCTATAAGGTAAACTTCGGCAGGTTTTATCAACGTTGGTAATTCGAATAGTGTTATTTTAATACCACAGACCAAATGTAATAAGGAGTTTGCACGTATGTACGTAATCGGGCCAGATATAAAGCCGCACCCTTAATTTTAGGGTTGAAAGGAGAAAAAAAAAGAGAGTAATTGAGTGCAGAAAAATGTATCTACATTATCCAATTTTATAATATTCATTATGTGTTCCGTTGAGGGTTTATTTCAAAATTAATATAATAATTATAGAATATTCACCTGAAAGTTCCGTCCTCCTCAACTTGATTAATCATTTAACACTGTAGCGCTTTCGGGACTTGTCCCATCATCGGCAGGATTCAAAACTGGTGTTTCAACTGAAGATCTGGTAGAGGTGGTTGCCTGATTAAACGAAAACGAACCCAATACATGCAACCCCCTCTACCAGATCTTCAGGTGAAACGCCAGTTTTGAATCCTGCCGATGATGGGACAAGTCCCGAAAGCGCTACAGTTAAATGATTAATTAAGTTGAGGAGACGGACCTTTCAGGTGAATATTCTATAATTTTATATTAATTATCCAATTATAAAACACTGTTTACACTATTTTAAACACATCACATTTTTTCTTCAGTTAAAAATGTGGAAAAAATTACCTTTTTTTCTGGCTTCTCTATTAGATGTATTCCTAACATAACTAATAACTGCAAGTTTGAATAAAGAATTCGCATTAACTGCGCCGAATTCCAAGCTTGTTGAAACTTTTTCTTTTGGCGTTTTCACTCATTTGCTGAAGAATACTTTTACCGTACCCCTAGTAGGTCACGTACTACCTTAGCTTTAATGTGTCCCATATCCATAACAAAATAGCACGAATATCGTAAATATGAAGACTGACATATTGATTGCAATCATATACCATATGACTGCTGGCAGTTAGGGAATGTAAACGATATATCAAAGTTTTAATATCGATGTTAAAACCCCCAACATAAACCGATACATCGGGTCTTAATGAACGATGTTTTATGAACGATATTTTGTCGTGCCTTGCGTCATTTATTGTAAATTAATTTTCGCTGTTCGTACGCTTTCTCAACCAAAAGTAGTTTGCTTTAGAAAGTGTGGGATAACCCGAAAGTGTTTATTCATGGGCTGTATAAACTGGCGATGATATATTGTAGCAATTTACCTATTGTAGCAACGTCGGTGCCCTGTGAGCGGCTGTTTTCCGAGGCTGGAGCTACGATTACCAACAAGAAAGATAACCGCTTACAGACACAAGATTGTCAAAAAATTGTTGTTTTTTAAAATTCTGTTTTGCGAAATAAAATAATTAATAAATACTTTCAAGATTAATTTTGTGTTTTTAAATTTTTTTTTTCCAAAACCATCGAAAAAAGCATCGATATATCGTTCATACACATCGATGTATGGATATCGATATTTTACTTTGGAAAACATCGATGTTCTAACATCGATGTTTTTATGAGCGATGTTGCATCCCTACTGGTAATTCCAAACACGAGGCGCGCGGCATTGTTGCGCTCCATTTAAAAATGTGAAAATAGCAACGTGCGCTTACATTTGAATTTTCTATTCACCCATTCGCTTCAGGTTTAAATGCTCAATACATTTCCCCAGAAACCGAATTTAAGTTACCGAAATTAGATTGGTGCTATTTTCGTACATTCCAAACAAACAAAAGATAATGCTACTGAATATCACAATATGGGTAAAGGCCAAAACCACATCCCAATACTGTTCATAAATATTAATAAAATATTGTCCTGCCAACGGTATGAAAAAATATAACAAAATATAAACAACAGAGTTAAGCAAGTATAACCCAGTCTTCTGGGTTCAAGATCATGTAACTGCTGGCGAGTCTCATTCGTCTTTTGAGGCGAATGGGTTTAAATGTGAAAAATTTATGGGCTGTCGAAAATAACCTTTAATTTCCATGTACGAAATTTGAAAAATAAACGCGGCTTATATTCGGGTCATTACGGTTAATAGCCTCAATGGAGAACGTGGGTGCTCTCCTGACATGAGGCTCTTAGACCAATATAGTTACCCCTTAGTCCATGAGTGGCATGTGGTCAGCACGTCACCTCATGAGACAAATACCAGACAACTATTGTACTACTTGAATTGGAAAGGTTGGTCAAATTATGCTGAAAGGCACTAATTTAGGTTTCAGGTTAATTTACGAGCCCGAAAATCGTGAGGCTCGTTGATCCACGGTTTAAAAGTCTCTCCCGGAGGATTTGTTGCTTGGATTTTTCCATTCTAAAAGTCCGTCGACCCCGGCCGAGTTTGAATCCGCGACGATCGGTATTGGAGACAAACTAGACCACCGCGCGGTCATTAATTTTGCCCTACAAATTATTTTGTAGTTGTTAGTGCAAAATACAATTCAATGGCCAAATAAAATTTTGCTGCAATTAAAAAAAGAAATACGGAAATTATTATAGCTGTGTCTTTATAACGACCTGAAAAAAATTGCCTGAAAAACATAGGGAAATTCTCTATAAATTGAAGGAGAAGTTCAGATAGAAATAACCTGAAGAACGTAATATTAATATTACGAAAGTTGAAGATAGATAGAAGCTATTAGTTCAACAGGAAAGTAAATGTCAATAAATAGCTCGTAAAACTAAAGTAATCACACACATCTGCCTTAAACATAAAAAAACGTATTATCAAAGTAACTTATATAAATCTGTCTTTTTTGTCGAGCATATGTTATTATTGTCATTATGAATTGCAAAACCATTGGAAATATCACATTAAGTAAGTTTATAGCGAACAAAAACATGATGACAAATAATTATTTTAATCCACCGCTGTAGTCTCGACGTAGCGTGCTGCCTTGTCGCGCAGCGGGCCCGGGTTCGATCCCCGGTCGGGATAGTTTTTCTGGGTGAGGTTTTTATCAGGGTTTTGCCTCACCTGTAAGACAAATGTCAGGAAAACTTTAAGGCCCAAACGTTCCCCGAAATCATATATCCATCTCAATCATCATCATTCATATTCATTTTAGATTAAGCTTAGGATTAGGGACTCTCCTGGCGCACCATCATCATCATTACCCTTCATATTATCGGGGCAACATAACCCCGCCTTCCAGGCGCCCCAACCTGAGAAGTGTGTTACAATTACGTCATTGCCAGGAGAGATCGCCAGAAATGTCTAAACTGAGGGCATTAAAAAAATTATTATGTTAATAGTTATAATCGTAATTGATGTTATTCGAGAAGTTTGATATACTACAGTAGATCGTTCAATAAGTAAAGAACATAATTTTAGTTATCGATTGTCTTTCATTGACTATTTAACTCATGTCCCCAAATGGGAGTCAATGACCAATCACATTTCAATGATTTTTTATTTACAACCAATCACAGTCGTGTTTTGCCTAAAATTTATCAAACTAAAGTTTATCATAATGAAGAAAGCACCTCCTTTTTTAACATTCTGAATAGGTCATAGCATTATTTTGTTGTGACTGACTCTGTAAGAAATACGGCTACCAGATTGTATATATAGTGCATGAAAGTCAACACGTAGCGCATACGAGAGTAAATATAAAAACATTTTGTAACAATTGATTATACCACCAAAAAAAAACAAGAACACTGTTTTGCACTTTCTTAAACGAATTATTTTCCAAGCAATGTTGCAGAAAAATATAATTGATATATTTACATCATAGGACATCAGGAATTAATTAATACCTATAACGTTGGTTATACATTTTCCACTAGGGTGCATTCTTACAACATTGCGATCTTTTGGCAATAAATAATATTATGATCTGGTTTCAGTGATCGAACAAAAGAAGCAAATGAAGCGTACCAATCGTTTCTCATTTGTCTTCAAACATCGCCGTTTACATTAAATATATAAATATTTTAAAATAACTATAGTTAAAATAATGATTTGTGTGTAAACAGCTTAATTTTATTCGTTAAATAGTCCCTAACAAATGCCACTCTTGATTTCTAAATTCTCTAGATAAATTCACTCCTCACTTCGTGAGTCGTGAATTTATCGATAATTTGGAAATCACTCGTGGCATTACTTATGAAAATGAACGAAGCTTTACAGAACTTATATTAAATTCTTCCTTTATAACGTCACGAAGTTTCGTTTGAAACAGATGACTGTAATGCTCTTTAGTTTTAAAATGGTGGCTGCTGCTGAAACAAGTACAAAGCCGAGAGCTGTGATTGAATTCCTTTCTGCAGAGCAGAAGACAACTTCAATAATTCACAGACGCTTAGGAAATGTCTGTGGGGATTAATAGTCCGAGATCCGGCTGTAAGATTACTACGTTCATAGAGTGTATGACAAAATCAATTTTTTCATAAAATTGTGAATGACTGAATACATTTTTGCCGAGTTGCCTACTAAAATTCGGTCGCTAGTATGTTTAATTAAAATATGATTAATTTATTTATTCGAAATAATTTGATTCACTTGCTCTTAAAATACATTATAATCCACTTCGCAGAAATCGATGTATAGAGCTTGAAAAGTTTTGTTTGCCATAGCACACTGGCCGTAAAGCTCCTCGCGGCTACAGCAGGCTGTGACACCAATCAGTAATAAAATGGCGGTAAGTACGTATTTGTTGTTTTATATTGTTCCCTCGCAGCGGGAAGTAAAACCACTGCCCTTTATGTATACTACGTACAATGTATATACAAAATTATATCCAAAAGGTATGTTAATATATATTATACGAAACAAATCACAGCATTTGAAATTAACTGAACTTTATTTGAAACAATATAAAACAACAAATACGTATTTACCGCCATTTTATTACTGATTGGTGTCACAGCCTGCTGTAGTCGTGAGAAGGTTTACAGCCAAGTGTGCAATGACAACCAAAACGTTTCAAGCTCTATGCATCGATTTCTGCGAACTGGATTATAATTTATGTTAATGACAAGTGAATCAAATTATTTTGAATAAAGTAATTAATTATATTTTAATTAAACATACTGGCGGCCGAATTTTAATAGGCAACTCGGCAAAAATGTATTCAGTAATTTACAATTTTATAAAAAAAAAAGATTTTGTTCATACACTCGATGAACGTAGTAATCTTGCAGCCGGATCTTAGACTATAGGCAGAGGATAGGAGTACGATCAGTCGTTGTGTTAGCAGAATGTCAGCGAAGCGGAAGAACAGGGTAAAGCAAGAATGTGAGATCACCCTGATCTTCAATCACAGCTCTCTGATTTGTACGTGTTTCAAAAGCAGCCGCCATTTTAAAACTAAAGTACGTCACAGCCATCTATCAGAAAACAAACTTCCTGACGTTCTAAAGGATAGATTAAAGATACTTTCTGTAAAGTTTCGTTCATTTTCAACGAAAGGAAATCGAGAACTAAAATTATGTGCATTACTTATTTAACGTCTCACATAGTTAACAGGTCGTGTTCCATTCCAAGATTCATATAGTAGCCTTGATTTATTGGTGCTCAGAAATAAAGCATGAGTTTATATGTGCACCAGAAATATATATGTGTATATAGTAGTTGCACCCGATATTTAGTTTAGGTGACGGCAAGGGGCAAGAGAATTTGTATTATTTTCCCTGTGTTGTTAAGAGCATCAGATATTATGTTCCAATTTATATGATTAATGCAATAGTTTATAGATAAAATTTTGTAACAACATGTGCATAAGAATTAATTATGGTCAACGCTATAGTTTTGTGGTAGCATCGCTTCCTCATACGCAGCGGGCCCGAGTGCGATCCCCGGCAGGGACAAGTTTTCTGGGTCAAGCTTTTTTTGTCGGAGTTTTCCTCACCTCTAAGAAACATGCCAGAAAGCGTTAAGGGCCCAACGGTCCCGAACACCATGTGGCCATCATTATCATATTCGCCATGTTTAGTGTGAATGTGCGTATGAATAGTGTGTTATCATTCATCCGGAGATAAAAAGCTGTATTGTGATCCAAAGTAAAAATTCCTCTTCCGGGAAGGTATTGTCACTGTAAGTTCCGGGTGTCGTGGAACACGTAAAATTACTTTAAATTGAGAGGTTAATGTACGATGAAGAATAATAATATATTTTTATTTATTTATTTATTTTACTTGGTGGAATTAAGACCGTAAGGTCTTCTCTTCCACTTCACCAGAGTTAAATTATACATACAATAAGAATTATGATAAATCGTACATAGTAGATAATTATAAACTACACAATATAAAATTGACAAGGGAAAGAAAGAAAAAAATAACAAAAATGATAAAAAAAAATCCATCCATCCATAGTAATTCTGCCGAGGGCAAGTCTTTTACTGCAATCATAGCATTTTCATGCTATGCTTTGTAGCTTTACTAGGGAATTATAGGTGCGGTAGCTTCCCGTTGTTTTCCACACCGATGAAGGGTGATGATGATAATGGTAAGGATGATGATGATGGCGGGATGATTTTTGGGGACCGTTGGGCCCTAAGCTTCCTGACATTTGTCTTACAGGTGATGAAAAACCCCGAATAAATCTCACCCAGGAGCCTGTCCCGATCGGGAATCGAACCCGGGCCCGCTGCGTGACAAGGCAGCACACTACCTCGAGACCACAGCGCTGGACCTTTAAAAAACATAACCTATAATTCGATTGAGTAAATGGCTTAGTAAAGAAGTTTAAAGTTTAAAATATAAAGGGATAATAAAAGTATACACGCAAGATATTATATTTTTATATATTATATTGTCTAAGAAAATATGAAGTTAGTTTTTTCTTGAACTGTTTTTGAGTCGGGCAGTCCTTGATATACGAGGGGAGTGAATTCCAGAGTCGGGTGGCTGAAACATGCAAGGATGAGGAATAGTGAGATGTTTGATGTAGAGGAATATAAATTAACATCTAAAAAATAAAATGTTTTAAGGTAATGAAACAAGGATCTATTAATTAACTTCTTTGCTAAAGAATGCAATCCATTTAAAAACCAAATAAAATTAAATATTTAAACACCATATAAGCAAAAATTAAAATACGTTTAATAAACGTCTATTAGATCATGTAACAAAAAGATGTTGCTTATGAAAGTAATAATAATAATAATATAATAAATTGGTAAGAGGCACTCGAAAGAGCATTAAGTTATAAGTTTATGATTTGTCTTTTATGAGTTCGTTCAGTGATCTGTCCATATTCTGCATTGTTTGTAATGGTATCGCTCACACTTTTGGTCGCATATCTTGCATTCACACGAATCAGTCGGTTGGTGGAATTTTGTATTTTTCACATTTTGTGATGATATCCGTGTGTTGCTAAACCTATGATTCTGTGCCTTTGTGGTTTGTTACTTCCAGTCCAATCTCTGTTTACCATGGCATCTGAGGCGTAGAAATCTTCGTCGATCTCTTTTTCTCTCTGTTTCTTTTTTTCGATGACTTTCTTATATGGCTCCGTTGCTGGCAGTAGTATCCTTTGCCTCAGGTCCTCTAGGAAGAAGATTTCTCTGGCTAGCATATAGGCCATTTTATTTGGTGTGTATTTGCTTGCACCTAATGCCTGTTTGGTGAATCTTGGTTTTACTTTTCTAACCTCTCCAAATCGCTGGTCGATAGTTTCTCCCATATTAGTTCTATCCCGTAGGTGACGATCGGGGTGATCACTGATGCGAATAATTTCATGGCTGTGACTAATTTAAACGATGTGATGTCTTTGATACTGCACATAGCTCTTACAGCTGCTGCTCTCTCCTGCACATGTGCGCTGAAAGACTTTGTTGTTGGCTGCAGTGTTATGCCTAAATATCTGAATTTGTTGACCATTCTTATCGGTTCTTCTCCTAGTTTTAGATTATCACTTGCCGCTGTTCTTCCTCCTTTCTTGAAAAACATTTGTACGGTCTTGTTGCTGTTTATCTTGAACTCATTTTCCATAGCCCATCGTTGTATCCCATCTATGCCTTTTTGCAATTCTTCTTTGTTCGTGCTCCAATGGCCATGTCGTCTGCATACATTACCAGCGTGGTCCCGTTTGTTGCTTTCGTAATGTCAGCCGTCATTATGTTAAATAGTAGCGGACTGATGGGGTCTCCTTGTAGTATCCCATTAGTTTGCATAACCTCGTCTGATGCCGCAACCTCATCTGTTGTTTGCTTATGAAAATAACATGTAAATGAGCTTTGAATTCTTCAGTGATACCGTATTTACAAGTGTTTTTAAACAAATTTCCTACCAATGAGTTCCGAAGTCTAGCAGCAGCTATTTAACAACAGAGCTAATTTGATAGGTGAATTTATAATATAATAAAAACATAAAGAACTTTAATATTGTGCTCATCATTTTCGGGAGGCTCAACATCCATGCAAATAGAGATTGAATGAAGTTTCCGGGTTTAATTTCAATGATTTCATTATTGAGAGATAATATTATTAGTGATCATGTTTACTACTTATATGGAATGAACATCGTGCACTTGGGTCGTACGGATAATATTGTAGTTAGCATATACGTTTCTTATCGTTCCCTTAATTTGAAAACATTGTAACACTTACATGTGACATTGACAGTAAGGAAACTGATTAACGTATAGTTTAGACCTGTTGCAAAACAAGTTGATTAAACCAGTCCTAAAAAGCATCCTTGGACACTTTATCTTTATTTATCCAAATAAAAAAAACATTGTGTTCACTCGTATGCTAATAAGTCTAATTAGTCTATAATTTTGTTTTTAGGGAAGTAAGTTGAATTTACCAGAGATGACTTGGTATCCATTGACAACGGCATGTAATTGCTTAACTTACTTCCCTAGGGAAGAAAAGTGATTGACTTAATCTAATATATAAAAATGAATGTTTTTATGTTGGTTTGTTTCTTTGTTCGTACTTTATGCGCGGCTATACCGTTGATCCGATTGTGATGGGGCTTTTTACAAAATGTTCAGGAGATTCACGGGATGAACATAGGCTAAGAGTTGTGATACTTAACTCCTACATCCTTAAAAATTGCCCTTTATGGTGGAAAACGTGAAAAAGTAGCTCTTTGGACGCTTAAATGGTTTACGCTGCCTAAACCATAACAAATACACAAAATTAATGTACACAAATTGAATATCTCAAAAAGCTCCACTAAAACGTCCGCGACAGCATATGTTTATCTTTTACGAATAACTCACAATAACGAATTTTGTCTTTTAGCTCATTTATACCAATAAGATCGAGATAAGTAGATTCCTGGGCAACACCGGGTAATCAGTACGGGGAATCTTAAAACAATTACGATATTCATTTAATTTTTTTTTGTTTCATTTTACTTATTCAACTAATCATAAGAAGTACATTCATTTTTGTCTTTCAGCTCATTTATGCTAAGAAGATCGGGTTGAGTGGATTCACGGAGAACACCGGATAAACAGCACGGGGTATCTAAAAATAGTTACGATATAAATGTTTCCTCTCACTTATTGAACTAAACGTAAAACTCGTTAATTTTCGTATTTCAGCTCATTTTTGTCAAGATCGGGATAAGTAGATTCCCGGGCAATGTCGGGTAATCAGCACGGGTTATCTAAAAAATATAAATTTATAATTATTATTCATTTCACTTATTCAACTAAATATAAAATCACATTCATTTTCAATTATTTAGGCGTATCAGCGCACGCCGGGTATTAGCTAGTTAATAATGTAAAAATGTTACCTACTTAAAATATTATGAGTAATACAATACTATTTAAGCTACTTTAATTTAATTTATTGTTTCACACTTATTTCTCATTTTGTTAATTCTAAGTCATCATCGCAATTAATCATATTTGTAATTAATATGCAGTCTTAAATAGTTATTTAAAATGTCTGCCATTAATTCAGACAAAAATAAACAGTTGCAGTCGTTTCATCAACATTCTCTTACTACCAAACAGTTGAACTCTTCACACCAAGATATAAATCCACACGAAATATAAACATTAAACATAATTATTAGTATATTTATGTATATCTATAATGTCGTAGCCATAGTCTCTCCTTGTAAATAGTTACTAGACCAAATTAACTTTTTAGTTACCTTATTTGCTCGTAGATGTCATGGATGGCATGCAGTCAACACACCGACCCAATGAGACATCTAACAGGCAACTAAGGTATTACTAGGACGTTGATGTCGGTAAATTTTGCTTAGAGGCCTTATTATTCAGGCTTAAGGATCTTTTACGACCCTGAAAACTCTTCAGACTCGGGATCCAAGGCTTAAAGTCCCTCCCGAAGGACTTGCTCCTTGGATTTTTCCGTCATAAAAAATCCATCGACCCCGGCTGGGTTTGAACTCGCGACCCTCGGGACTAGAGGCAAGGAGCATAACCACTAGACGACCACGGCTGACTAATTATTAGTATAGGAGTGAGCAAAATTAGTAGGGAAGTAAGTATATTACTTGTCTCGAACTTATTTGCTAGCCCTCGCTAAAGGTCGGGCTCAAACACACGTGTGGGCTAGAGTGAAGGAACTTTACGCTCCAAATGGTCGAGAACATACCTTAATAAGGACGAATTGTGGAATATATTTGTTGAGCATTGGAAAAGGTGGCATTCTGTGATAGACACAGACGCAATGTGGACGATATATTAGTTTCATAGTCATTATATTTACTCATTTGTGTATTTATTTAATTTATTTTTATTTTTATTTTGTATCCCACCTCAAAATATGACATTTATTTTGTATTAACAACTTTAGCCTCATAATAGCCCTCAGATGTTGGGCAATAAACGATTCCACATAACCAACAGGTTTTTTTCTTTAATAGGGACAAACAAATGTAAATATCAGAGAAAAAATCGACCGCTGAGCATTCCTAGACCTCATGTACACGAAGCAAGTAGGCCTATTCCATGTTAAGATAAACGTTACATGCCCTATCGTCATTAAGGTTCAGTTTCACCAACAGAGATAACTGTATTACACCAGTTTTCCCCATGTATAATATATAGCTTAAACTGGCGTTATTCAGTTACCTCTGTTGGTGAAACCTACCCTAAATGGGCGTCTTTAACTGAAGAACAGCAGTAGAACATTACAGCATCGTTAATGCACAATATAATACAATTCATACTCTTGTGAATCCCACGCCAAATCTCGTGTATTTTAAATTACCAAAAGTCCGTTCAATTCTTTTGAGCGGTATTGTACCCTGGATATTAAATAGGTTGCTTGGACAAACTTGTTGCACTCTGAACGTTGAAGAATAAGTTCTTGGACAAACTAAAGAAAGTTTTTAATCCAGATGAAGCAGGAGATTTAAAACTGAACCCTTTTCGTCATCTTTCATCTCAAAACGAAAGTTCCACAAAACACATGCGGTACTTATTAACATTGTTTTATCTATTGATTGTAAGTTACTTCTGAAACCCCAAGTACACAGTAAACGTTAAAGTCTGGCTAAATGTTAATATATAATAATTACCTAGTTACGTTAACTGGGTTGTTGAGTCCATGTTTGATTCTGCCAGAGAGAATATAGTCCGGACAGTGGTCATGTGTTCTGCAGCATGCGTCTGTATTTTTAAATTCTCCAAGATCGTTCTCGTTTTCTGCATTATTTCCTGCTCCACACCATTTCGTTCCTAAACAACACGAGAGTACATTTGAGCTTACGAACTGACATCTATTACATGGGGTTGTCACATGGAGGCTATATTTCAAATAGCTAACTGAAACAAGTTAACAAATTCTATCTTTTCCGAATACCATGTTACCTGCTAATGAATTGTATCCATTTCTCTACATATAGGGCCTATGTGTGTTGTGTGTAAATTATGTGTGTTTTACGAAACTATTTTGATGTGTACTATTATCATGCAGGCATTTGTGTGTCGTCGCTGATAAAATAATAATAGTATAATGCTAATAATGAAAATAATAATAATGAAAATAATAATAATGAAAATAATAATAATAATAATAATAATAATAATAATAATAATTAGCAATGTATAATAATATGTTAGCAGTAGAAATTTATTTTAGGAGGCGATCAACAAGAATTTAAAGACGGAATCAAGTCAGAAAAAGCACAATAAGGGAAATTATGCAAGTTGAAAGAAAAAAATAAAATGGTTTTTAATCGTATGGATACCTCATAAGAATGGAAGAAGATGGAATTACCAAAGAAGATCCTTGATTGAATGGAAGAAGTGAAAGAAGCAGACCTAAAGAACGACGGATAGATGGAGGAAGGAGAAGTATTGAAGCCAGGGATTTGAGAGAAGATGATGCTTTACACAGAAACCTTAGCCGACAAATCAATTTGGTTTGAAGAAGAACCACTGTAGTGTTGAATTCCTAATAAAAATAATAAATATAATAATAATAATAATAATAATAATAATAATAATAATAATAATAATAATGGTTATAAAATGCTAATAATTATAATGCTAATAATTGAAAGAAATAAAACAACTTTATTTACTACCGTTTTGCATTCAATGACAGAAGTTGCAGGGACCCACAGGGTACTAATTTAGTTAGAATATAACATAACTAAATGATGTCTAATTAAATTTAAGTGATTTATAATATTTTAATTGCCACAACAATATTGACTGATGATATTAACTAAATCTGCTAATATTGTAATTTTGTGGAAAGCAACGGGAAGCTACCACACCTACAATTCCCTAGTAAAGCTGCAAGCATAGCATGCAAATGCTATGATTGCAGTGAAGGGCCTGCCTTCGGGCAGAATTACTATGGACGGAGTATTGTAATACAAGTATTTCAAGTATTTGACATTTATTTTAAATTAAGTTTGTACTTTTTCGAGAATTATAATTGGTGTATTATTTATTATTGTTAGACTAATATTCTTGTTGAGAATATCTATAGCCAACAAAATTTCAAGATCAGGTTGTTTTTCGGGGTTTTTACTCACCTGTGGGACAAATTTCAAAACTTCAAGGTTCCATTAATCCCCCAAAACCATCACAAAGTATATTCAGTAACAAAGTATTAGTGTCATTACAGAAGTTAGATTAAAAAAAACAATATTTCAGGCTTGCTAAAAATTGTTTTACTTACTTTATTTATACAAATGCAGGAGACTTGGCAGAAGCCATTGCCCATAATTGTAAGCAAATAACTGATAACAGTAAATTAAAACAATAAAACACATTACAAAACAGGAAATTTGGCTATTTATTCCTTCTATATATCCTTCAGCGTAGTACAGCGAAATGCCTGACACTATAGTAAGTAGTTTCTGTCCATGTTAGTGTTCATGGAGCACAGAGGGCAATGAAGACTTCTGTAAATTCTAATTCGATTAAGGTGAGCTGCAAGATATCATGTCCTGTGTTTTGGCGAACTTATAAACTCGTAAAATATAACATTAATTTATGTTAATTAAGTAATAATAAAACTTAAAGTTTTATATGATTTCTTCATATTTATTAAAATATAAATTCGTAACAGCTGTCCCAGTACTTTTTACCTTTTATGTTTTAATATAAGTAATATTAATGAAATGAAGAACCTTAGGCCTAATTTGACCCTAAACATCTATATTTTGTAAATGTAGAGCATAACGTGAGGAACAATCTTTACATATTTAACATATCAAATGACCTTCTTTCTTCTCTACAATTTCGCTCACTTTCGCCATCGATGTTACCAAGTTCTTAGTAGTTTTTTCTGGATGTTTCGTCTATTTTTGCCATAAATTTACCAGTAAAAGCCACATCAGTTAGACTTATCGAAAAATAAGTCTTCGGAATTGTCATATAAAGTTTGTGTCCATTAGACCATCAATGAAACAGGAACTGCTCACACCGTTCTTAGCAGTAACCGTTAGATGTCTGTTCTAATTCGCAGTTCTTGCGTCTATTTCCGAGCTAAAATGTCAAACTTCATTCCATCTTTGAAGGCGCTTTCTTCCGGAAATAATATATTAGTTTCTGTGTATTTTCAAGTTAGAAGTATTTTCATGGTTTTTACTTCACTTCTCTAGGTTTTGTTTATTTTTTTCTTTTTTTTTTTCCTCTCAATATATAAAGATTACTACATACTCTTTCATGCAGAATAATTCACACTCTTCACGTATTAACGTGTCTCAATTTCCGCGTAAACAGATATAATTTTAAGAACATATTTGGGATTTTTTCAACTTTTCTTTTCACGTGACATTTCTCAGCACGAGTTAAAATTAGGTGCGGCCAAATCTTTGTCTTTGTTTTGAGGACTTTCGTTTAATGAAACTGTACACCACTGTAGTGGTTGGTCTGTTTAATATCTCGCCTGTTTAAGTAAAATATGTTCCATTACATATATTTTATATTTATTTATTTTTCTTAGCAGTTCTATTTTTTTCATATTTATTTTTTTAAGTTTTGAAAATTGTTTACAATTTAACCCCAGCACAAGGGAACAATTTGAACAAACTGGGTATGGTTTAGTAGAGGTAGGTTCATTAATGTTGTTTATTAGAACAATAATTATTTATTTGATGTCAGAAAATACATATTTTTAAACATTCTTACTCTGACTGTAAACAAAAAGAAACATTGACGTGGTTTATACTTATTTTAGAAGAATGGTCACAAATTATCTGAAAACTGCAAATAACATTAGTTCCTTCGTCTTAAGTTTGGTAGGCTTACATGCATCAATGTAATTTGGATGTTAAGAACACTTTAATAAGAGGCTGCACGTGTTGTAGAATTAAAAAAAAAATCCTTTTTCGTCTGGTTTGTCAATGTAAGTCCCAGAAAATATAACATAGAGGGAGTCTAAACTAAATAGAGCTAGAGCTTCTAGGTGTACATTCCTTAGATTGTGGAAAAATTAATTTTAGTATAATAAGAATACCAGCTCAATATATACTCACCAGGTACAATGACATTCACTTGTGTGATAAGTGGAAGCTCTGGCAAAACGTTATTGATGTCTTGTATGCTCTTCTCTGTTGTACTGTTTGACATGTTGCTCTTGATTAACATTCTATCCGTTATGTCTTCTTGGCTGTACGACCAAACCGAAATGAAGTATAATGACAATATTAGCAACTTCTGAAATATAATAATATATCATCACTCTATAATAGCATCATAATCTTCCATCTATT
The DNA here is from genome assembly GCA_030220185.1 of Diploptera punctata. Classification (NCBI taxonomy): domain Eukaryota; kingdom Metazoa; phylum Arthropoda; class Insecta; order Blattodea; family Blaberidae; genus Diploptera; species Diploptera punctata. Next base: position 4,518 of record JASPKZ010000642.1, on the reverse strand, counting down.
TGATTAGCACATGTTGATCTGAGGTCAACAGCCGGCTGGTGGTTTTCTATGTATTTAAACCTTGAAATGTATTAGTTATATACTTATTATATTTCAGTTTTACGAAATGCAGCTGCTTGGACAGTAACAAAATTTTATCAATGCTCACAGAAAAATAAAAAAATTGTAATTTTAAATTGATTCCATAAAAATTATATAAACTAATTATGGATAATCTAGGAATATTTGTAAACCAACCTCTAATAAAAATATACCAACGAACAGACAGATTACGTATGATGACTTAATCAAATTTTGAAGCATTGAGACACGCGGTTTTAGTACGTGATGTGAAATTTAAGCGCGCTTCCGAGAGGACAAGCATCTTGCGAGATCAGAGTACACACAAATCATATATTTAATGATAGTAATATGGTCGTTTTAACAACCCGCAATATAATATAACTTTTTCATAATTGTCTTTTCGTGTATCCATTTATTCAGACTACTGGTGATAGTTAATTTGTTACTGGACACAGCTTAAAACTCTACAACCCCTCACGTTATGTTAACATAAGTAATTCACCCGTCAACAGCAGCGGCATCAAAATCATCACATTCATTCGACTGGTAGCATCCAATGTGTAGAGGCTACAAACTTAAACATCGAAAGTGATACTCTTGATATAGTGAGTTTTACTAGTTATTGAATAAAAGACAATCAATCATTATGGGTCACCAGAAACTATTATGTACAATTAACCTAAACACAATCTCGCATTTGTCACTAAATGGAGTTCAAATCCTTTATAGTGAGAGAGTAAAAAATTCTAGGAGTATTATTGACAACTTAAATTGGAATACACAAACCACACATGCAAAACAGTCTTCTCAATAATACATTTATTAAATCGCGTAAGAAATTGTCTGCCATTCGCTCTTAGGAAAATGTTAGTATGAACACTTGCAATGCCCCATTTTGATTATTGTGACACTCTTTTTACAGACTTCAATATTATTTTCACTCAAAGACTTCAACGTGTTCATAATTCTTGCGCACGTTTTATTTGTGGTATTCGCAAATTTTACCATGTTACACCGTCCCTGGAACAATTGTCGTGGCTTCTTCTAAGAGATCGTAGAACTGTCCATTCCCTATCGGTTCTCTATAAAATACTTCACACATCATCGCCTAATTATTCATCACGCCGCTTCATCAGACTATCCGACACACATAATCTTGACACTCGATCCCATCAGCACTTGTCCTTTATATCCCTCGCTCATCACACTGTATATTATTCATTATCTTTTACGGTCTCACTTACCAAAACATGGAATTCCTTTCCGCCCTATGTCAGAGACTGTCAAACTATAATATCCTTAAAAAAACGGACTAAAGAATTATTTAATAACAAACTAACTTATACACCTCACTGATAGTATTCTTTTAAGAATTAAATTAAATTATTTATGAAAATAATATTAAGAGTAACAAATATTTTTATTGTGTTGTTTTAAATATTGTATAATCGTAAAATTAGTTTTCTATATCTCATTACTTTTCTTTGTTTTTATATAGACATGGGGCAATTTAATATGTTTTGCTTGTATACATTTTATTATTGGTTTAGTCTTAATTTTAACTAACATTAACTGGTTGTATTATAGATCGTAATACAATAGATATTATCTTTTTGATCAAATTTTTATTTAGTATTTAATATTAGAGTTAATTGAGATTGTATATTCTGATGTAATATATGTTTGTCCTGGTGAGTGGAAGAGAAGGCCACATGACCTTAACTCCACCAGGCTAAATAAATCTAATCTAATCTAAAATGTTCTTCATGGGGTCGCGGGTTAGACAGCAATACCGTGCGAGCTTTAAGCTCACCCAATCAAGGCTGGAGGTTCTGACTTGAAGCAATGGTAGTAATCAATGATATCACTGTCGTTGCACCAGCAACTTTAACTGTGTAGTGATGATGTTTAGCTTCCGCTTACCGATGTTCCCTCCATTAATACTTATGATCACATTTATAAGGAGGATGAGTCAATACTAATATAATTCATTGTTAAAACCGTTAAGGTGGAGAGTCATAAAATAAAATAAGTTAAAATATACCTTCTTAGGTGAAACCCGTCGTCCTCAACTTATAAAATATGTAATCTTTATGCCTACATATTTTATAAGTTGAGGACGACGGATTTTACCTAAGAAGGTATATTTTAACTTATTTTATTTCATAAGGAGGATGAGGACATCCGTCCGTTGGTTTTATGGGAAGACTGCCTCGTAAAATTCGAGGAATATGTAAAAGAATAAAAGTTCGAATCTGAATAAAAAAATACAGTTAGATGGCCCTTAAATAAAAGACGCCCTTTTCTTCATTCAAAACAACTTTTCAACGTTTCCTGAATTTGAACGGACAGATCCAGCTCTGGACTTAACATTGATATCAGTAGATTGGCTTAATAATATTCGCAAACAACAGAGGCAGATTCAAAAGCTTTATTTAATAAATAAAACTGACAATGTGTTATTTGATTTTCATAAATATGTACTGTATATGATATTCGTAACAGCTGTTTCAATTCACTGTATCATCAACAGACGAATGTCATGAATACAAATAAATGTTCTATTTATGTCTACTGTTAACGATAGTGTATTGAAACAACTTTTACGAATGTTAAACAAAATAAATATTTATGAAAATCATATAAAATTTTGATAGCTTTACATAATTTTGAGTCTGTTTATCTTACCTCAATATTAATGTTGATTTGTTCTTGAACATGTTTCGATTGTATATCAGTCATCTTCAGCATCTTGCAGTACTGGGCAAGATGCTGAATATGATTGATATCCAATCGAAACATTTTCAAGAACAAATCAACATTAATATTGAGGTAAGTTAACAGACTCAAAATAATATAATTAAAAGAATCTCAAAATATTTGTTCCTAAAATAAAATACTTGATAGCATTTGTTTATAAAATGCATCAAGGGTTTTCATCTAGTAAACACTAAATCAATTGATTCAAAATTATTTACAGAACCTCTTAGTGAAGTGAAAACTCTCTCTATGGAGGCTAAAATCACATGTTTATTCCATACAAAGTGGACCTCCACACTGATAATTTTTCATCTGAACATCTGGTTCCAGAACTTGCCCCATTGAAAAAATGCAGTACCGACAAGTCCATAAAAAATAAGACAATCAGCCTCTCAACTGTGCCTATTAAAACCCAAATTATTGTACCGTCAAGTGGTACCAGCAGTCACGGTGCAAAATACATTCTCAGTCTTAACTGAGTCTACACAAACCGCCGACACATCCCATCCTCTAGGCCATCCACTATGGACACCATACACATACTTGTGTTTCAGCCCTCTCGAGTGCGACTCGAACTGGACCAGTAACCTCCGGCGATCACTGTGATCGGCGACTTGTTCCGTATAAATAAGAAAATTGATAAACAGATTATAGACGATCTGTTTACAACTACCCGAGAATATTTGATATACTATAAAACTTTAGTGCAAGACTTTCAACTACTAAAATTACTTTGCATTTACAAACAAGCAGTATTATACATTTAAGGTAAAAAGGGATTTTACACTAAGAATTATTCTTAAAGACTACCTGCATCCATCACCTGACCTGAAATTAAGAACGAACTCCTATTCGTTAAATCCCCCATCGGCAACATAAAAGAGATAACAAAAGAAGATGAAGTAATAAAACGCTTCTTTCTCTACTTCCTCTAACTGAAAAATACTGAGCCAGGTCGAGAAATATACATTCTAACTCGTATAATGCAGAGTATATAGTTGTGACTGTGGAGCCATACAGACTAAAGTACGGACTTAAGAGAGTTTCAGATTCCAGCGGTTTACCTACACGTTTACAAGCTGTATCCTTATGTCCCTGTGTATCATCTGCCCTAGTGCGCATCATCATAAAGACTTAATATAAAATTATAGAATATTCACCTGAAAGGTCCGTCTCCTCAACTCCTCAACATAAAGACTGCCAAAATAAATTTGAGGCACAGTCTGATAAAGCAAAACCTTTCAAGTGCGCTAACTGGGGGAGCAATATGTCACCTCGCTTTCTGTCTTGCCTACGAGTTATCAAGGTGACTCCAAACCTTACTCTTCAACTCCGTATTTTTACCTCTACCAAATTAGCAGTACTGTATCTTTAGCCATATGGCTACCGATGGCATTAAACCAAGCTCTCAAGGAGCCGTATCTGGTTTCGCGCAACATATAAGGTGACGCCAGCATCATCACGAAGCATCATCAGCAGCGACCTGCCTCAAACGGATTGTTCTTTAAGTCCCACTCTTTCGTTAGTAGTACTGTCTGTATATTTAGCCATATGGCTACCGATGGCATTAAACCAAGCTCCAAAGGAGCCGTATCTGATTTCGCGCAACATATAGGATGACGCCAGCATCATCACGCATCAGCATCATCATCAGCACCGACCTGCCCAAAACGGATTGTTCTTTAAGTCCCAATC
>JASPKZ010000641.1:0-10841 GCA_030220185.1 Diploptera punctata | reverse complement strand
CATCTTGGCAATGCTTTCCGCTTTAGTCCGTCTTGCGACGATCCAAGAATTTCACTCTCCCAAGTCGCATACGAAGCCCCATCTGGTCCCTATTGACCATTACCTCGGGCATCGAAAACAACAAAAATAGAACCGAGGTCCATTCCAGTATTATTCCATGCACTCAGTATTCAGGCTGACACTGCCTGCTTTAAGCACTCTAATTGTTCAAAGTAAAAGTGCCGGCCCATCGAGGACACTCGGTTAAGAGCACCGCGACGGGTAGGTAAAGGTAGGCCTTCACAGCACAGGGGTCGGGAAACCCGAAGGGATCCCAGAACACCCGGACCGGTACGGCCCCAGCAGGACGTCAACAGTGCATGCCAGTTAGCACCGAGGGCGGTGAACCGGCAGCGGTGACACAAGTCGGAATACGAGCTTTTTAACCGCAACAACTGGAATATACGCTATTGGAGCGGGAATTACCGCGGCGCTGGCCACCAGACTGGCCCTCCAATGGATACTCATAAAGGATTTAAAGTGTTCATTCCGATTACGGGGCCTAGGAGAGTACGTATCGTTATTGTCGTCACTACCTCCCCGTGCCGGGATGGGTAATTTCCGCCTGCTGCCTTCCTTGGATGTAGCAGCGTTTTCTCGGATCCATCTCCGGAATCGAACCCTGATTCACCGTTCCCGTTCACCATGGTAGGCGCAGGACCTACCATCGAAAGGTGAGAAGGCAGACATTGAAAGATGCCGTCGCGGTACGAGAACGAGCAGCCGCACACATTTATTCAGAGTCACAAGGCAAAAGGACGAGAACGACCGATTGGTTGGTCTAATAAAGCGTCCCTACATTCCGGTGAGACCGAGTTGCTGTATAGCTCTAGAATTACCACAGTTATCCAAGTAACTGTGCACCATCCAAGGAACCAGAACTGATTTACGAGACTTCGCGTTTCACCTTCGTCGGCTTGCACGAGCATGCCTGGATTAATCTTTGAGACAAGCATATGACTACGGCAGGATAAACCAGGGAACGAGTGTGTCAGACACGAGCGTGCGCGAGGGCACGGAAGCGACCAAAAGTTTTTGTGTGCGAGAACGGCTACTGCTGCGCCATTCCCGCATTCACAGAAGTCGTTGAGACACCGGATTCTAGTTCACTCCCTGACAAAGAAGCGAGGGTAACCCCAACCTAATTGGTTTAACGTGCAGGTACACACTGAACGCTCGGGCGGAGAGAGGACGATAACGTACGAATAACTGTTCCACGCAAGAGGCTCTACCAGAAGGCAGAAAGCGCGTGTTGGGTCCGGAGGCTAGCACGGCCAGACGCGCAGAACTACATAGTGTGTTTCACTCGCAGGATGTTCAACGCACCGGCCGGGGGACGGTAGCTTAGCAAGCGGGAGCGCCGGCAGGGAAGTGCCGGCAGTACTGCTGCACGAGCCCGGTCAAGGCTCGACCGCCCGAGGGTCGGCGACTCGTCGGCAATGTAGCTTTATACGTTTTTATCGAGTCCCGCATGCGGCAAAGCACTTGTAATTTTTTGTTGAACGAACCACTGCGATAAATTATAATTACATTAATTTCAGGACGGGTGACAATTACGGCAAACCGCACGCCGACCGTCACGCCCTTAAAATTAATAAAAACCATGACGCCCAGCGAGACGCCCGGTAAATAAGATTGAAACATTTGTGTAGTCATCATCATCATATCATCAGTTTTTTTTTTTTTTTTATTTACTTACTTTTTTATTTACATAAGAAGGAGAAACAATTATTGGTGAACTGTTTACTATAAGGAAGACTAAAAGCGAGACGTCCACCGCCACGTACCGCCATGCTGTGTAAACCGACACGCCGACCGTCACGCCCTTAAAATTGAGGAAAACCGTCACGCCCAGCAAGACGCCCTGCCCAGTAAGTTAGAAACAACGTTATATTCCTCATCATCATCATCATCATCCCTAATTTACTAAATTTTGGTAACATAACTTATTGCCCTGGAAAGAGAGACGTCTCCGCCACGTACTGGCAGCTGAGTATAAGTGTGACGCCGACCGACACGCCCTGAGCAGTGAAACTTTATAATACTTTTTGATCATATAGTACTTTATCTTGTCGGAATTGTATTAATTAATAATCAGATATTAAAATAATAATAATAATAATATTATTATTATTATTATGATATTATTTTATTATATTATTATTATTATTAACAATAAACAATAAGCCCGACAGGCATTGACGACCATCCGGCTGCTGGCCTCACATCCACACTGTGTTAACACAGAGACAGTGGTCAGCACGAGGAGCGCCTAGCCGTGATAGTTGAGATATAACAAAATAATAAAATAATAATAATAATAATAATAATAAAAATAATATAAATAAAAGAAGAGAAATAGAAAAAAATAGGAAGTAATAAATAAACAAGAAACAACAAACAAACAAAAAACAAATATGTAATTGAGCGTGGTAAGTAAGTTGCGTTAGGTGGTTAGAAGTAGGTTCGATTTTCGTTCCGGTGTTAGGTTAGAGTATTGTTACGTTTGGGTTAGGCTAGTTACGTTGAGGTTTAGGTTAAGTAGGTTAGGTTGGTCTGGGTAGGTGAGGTTACATTCGTTACACGAGGCCTTTTTTTATTTTTTTTTTTGTACGCTTTCACTACAATGGTTTTTTTTTTATTTAAATTTTTTTTAGGTTGGTGCTAGAAATTATCAGGAGAGTGACGGGAGAAATGCTGTAGAATAGCTTTATGGCATTACAATCACGTGATTGATGTCAATGAAAGCGACATATAGAATAAAGAAATACATTACTGGGAGAGGGGAAAAAAACGTGAGGAAGGACTAAATTCGAGACCTAAGAAACCAAAACAGCGATTCTGGAATCAGAGACTCGTGAGTCCGAATGGTTAAAAGAACGTTAAAGTGAAATAATTATATAATTACAGTCTCAAGTTTTATTTGGGTGCGAACATTGGAGGAAATGAGAGATTACGAACGAGTACTTCGGAACAAACTTGTTAGGAAAAAAATCTTGAACAGATAGGAGAGGTGAAAAGAGAAGTGAATGCAGAAGACTTTGCACGACTTGTTACTTTAGAATGTCTTATATAGGAAGCATGATGTAATGAAGAGAAGAAGAAAGAGTTAAAATAATCCGATGGCAGGTCAAGTGGCATAGAACAAGAAGAAGAAGAAGAAGATTGTTTGTAGGAAAACGCCCCACTTTTTATGGTGAATTTTATATATCATATATATATATATATATATATATATATAAATTTCATCAGGTGAAGTTCAAAATTTGAACCAGCAACACAGTATGATAGTGTTAAGCTTATATTTTTTATATATAAAGCAGGATTATGGAAGCAGGATTTGAATAACAAGAATAAATATGGAAGTTTAAGTTAATAATTTTATACTTTAAAAATTCTTCTAAATTTAAAATAACTTAAATAAAGAAAAAAAAAAAACCGTTTAAATAAAATTCATTATTTGAATAAAATGTCTCAGTAACAATTAAGGAAATTGTATACAATAACAGTGCTTCTAAAGAATGATTTTAAAAAATTCTTTTTTTAGTTGTCATAATTATATAATTTTGTCTTAGTAAAAAGCTACATTTCCTTTCTAAATAATGCTTTTAAAAATTTGGTGTGGTTTTTTTAGTCATTGTTGTGTGAAAAATATAAGAAAAAGCTTTCTGGAATAAGAAGAAGAAAAACACACACCACCCTTCATAACTTTTAAATGAAAAAAGTATACTAAAAACAAAATAGAATGTGTGTAGACACCCCCCCCCCCTAAACATCATTCAAAATTATACCAGAATTTAACTGTAGTCATTCATCAATATATTATATATATTATATAAAGCTGAAGAAAAGAAAATTTCATTTTTTAATTGACGGCGAAGAAAAAAAAAAAACCCCCCCCCCTTAAAGTAACAGTTAAAAAAAAAGTCTCGTAAGACTAATTATATATATATATATATATAATTATTACTATTACATCCACCTTTATATATTACACATTTAATTTTTATATTCCGTTCAACCAATATTATATTGTAATCCACCTTGACCTGAAATACTTTTACTATCTATAAAATTTGTAGGAAGTTAACTCTAAAAAGATTATTATCACATACGGCGGTATACAAACCATAAACTTAAGTAAGGTTTAACGTGGATTTATATCGATTACGGACAGAATTCCCTCTAAATGGACTAAGATACCGCCAAATTCTTTAAGTTTGAAGTCCCATAACTATAAGTATAAATTTTTTTAATTCAATAAATCTCACCAAAAATAATTTGTGAAATAAATTTAAAATTTCACACAACCACGTCACAACATTCAACCAACAACACAACCAACTCACCACCACACCCCCCCCCCCCACACCTTTTTAAATCCCCCCCAGCTCAAAGAATTAAACTAACTAAAAAATATTTACTTACTTCCATGTATAACCGCGACTGCTGGCACATATTTTATCAATACTTCAAAAAATAACTAACTCTAACTTACAATAATGGAGCATATATAAAAATTTCAAGCAAGAATAAAAAAAAAAAAAAAAAAAAAAACTTTCCCTACAAATTTGAGGCCAACCCGGAACCTTTTATAAATATCATATAGGAACAATAACAAAAACAACAATATTTTCTAATAGAATATGTATTTACTTTAATTTAATTTAACCCCCCCCCCCTTTAAATAAAAACTTAAAATTATATTATTGAATAATATATTATTACTACGTATTTAATATAAATATATGTACTTGTGCAAAATTTTCCATTTTTTTAATACCTATTCAAAAAAAATATTGGCCAAAGTTACCTAGTCATAATAACTTACATTCGATAGATTAAACTACCATTCTGTAATAAATTCAGCCAAGATCCTATTTATATAAACCACACACTCTTTATTACAATTTCTTCAAATTCTAATGTAATGTAAATGGGGGGCCTCATTCAAAAGCTTGATGGGCTCAATATGAAGACAATAAAAAAATAGCTAGGGGGGGGATTTGAAGAGGAGGTCAAAAAATGGAAATCCTTTTGTGACAACTCTCGTCATCATTGAATTTATTGTTTAATATAAATTCTTGATTATAGAGAGCTCCAAGAGATGTCTTGTCGTATATAGTATTAGAGTACTTAAGAACTGCAAACTCTAATATTAGGAGGGCAATTTGGGTGACTAGAAGTAGAGAAAGAAGAGAGGCTGTAAGGGAGGGATAAAGTTATTGTACTACAAACTTATTGGAAAAAAAATTATATAATTCGTATGAAATGAGGTTTTTAAGCTAACTTAACTACTTTACACATATATAAAAAAAACCCGCAACTTTTTTATATAAAAATTTTTTTACACGCTTGTAACGGAATCTTTCAACGCGATTTTCACCCACTGGATTTAAAGATATTTTACATTTTAATCTTATTCCGTAAAATATTGAAACTAAAAAATAATAAATAAATAATAGTTTTAAAAAACTAAAAGAACACGCTTTATTTGAAAACTAAAAAAATTAGAAATAATTTTCATTTCCAATACGCTTTTACATTTTCTTCTTAGAGAGCTTACTTTTACCAATGTCTGTTTTATTATCAATATTAAATTGATATGAATTTTTTTGTTGACCACTTTATTTCATCCTAAGCGTATCGGAAATTAAAATTATTTTTCATTTTTTAGTTTTCAATTAAAAGTGTGTTCTTTTAGTTTTTTTAAAACTATAATTTATTAGTTTATTTGAGACACGATAAGGAAAATAAATACATGCTGGGACGGGACTTGAACCCGAACCTCTGGATTTATCCCATATATATATAAATAAATTCTCATTTATACTAGATATGCAGTGGGGTTATAAAATCCAGAGGTCTCGGTTCAAGTCTCGTCCGAGCATTTAATTTTCTTATGTCCTATTAAGCTTGCAATAGCTCAATGTCAAAAATTTAACTATAACATAATAATAATAATAATAATAATAATAATAATAATAATAATAATAATAATAATAACAATAATAACAATAACAATAATAATAATAATAATAATATAATAATAATAATAATAATAATAATAATAATAATAATATCTAATAATACTAATAATAATAATATAATAATAATAATAAAATAAATACGAACGTTTACACATCCTTATTCTTCCTCTTCTTCTTCTTCTTCTTCCTATTCTTCTTATTCCTCTTCTCTTCTTCTTCTTCTTTTTATTCTTCTTCTTCTTGTTATTATTATTATTATTATTATTCTATTATTATTTATTATTATTATTATTATTATTATTATTATTTATTATTATTATTGTTATTATTCTCTCTCGGTCAATGTTATTTTTGTAGCGGCGTAATGGAAGTAGGTGGGGGTAGATTTTCTATTATTTTATGTATTTTTTTCTTTATTATCTAAAGAAGTTAAATTGTTTAATACATATTTTAGTGCACTTAATTATGCCAAATATCACAAACAGTAAATATGTATGTATGTATGTAGTGTGTGTGTGTGTATATATATATATAATATATATATATATATATATATATATAAATATGTAATGAATGTATGTTGTAATATTTTTTTTACCTTGAAATACTAAAAGTAAGCTATAATAGGCTGATGGATCCAGCATGCTTACAACATTTCACAACACCCACTGTAAAACCCCCCCCCCCACACACAACACACACACACAACACACACACACACCACACACACACACACACACAACACACACACAGTAAATGGCAGGATGATATGATATTGTAAAAAGGTTTGGCGATGGATTTTGGTACTGCATCAGAAAGAAAGAAAAAAAAAAAAAGAAAAAGTGGGGTAGAGTAAACAGTCTTTTCTGCCTAAAATAATTATAATAATAATAATATAATATAATAATAATAAGAATAATAATAATAATAATAATAATAATAATAATAATAATATAATAAATATTAAATTAATATGATGATGAGAAAAGTGACTAAAGGTTACATTTTACATGTAATATATATGAGAAAAAAAAATTCTTCTACGTTATAAACATAGATTTTTTTTAATACCCGGCGTTCGCTGTCTACGGCAAAATAGGATGTAAAAAAAAAAATGTTTTTTTTTATTTATAAGTATCAGAAGAAAGTAATCTATGTAATCGACAGATTATATATGTATATATAAATTTATATATACTACTAATACTACAAACAGGTACTGGATGGCAGTGAAGACCGCGTTCTCGCGACATCTAGTAATAATGGAGAATATAATACATAGTGTAATAAGAAAAAATAATGTGTTTGAATTGGATTCCCCTGGTAGTGGTAATGGATATCACGCTGAGGTACAGACTCAGAGATCCGGGTTCGAATCCCGTCATATCATACCATATACGCTTGCATTGCTCAATGTTAAAACATTTAATTATGACATATATATATTAAAAATATTTGTGATGGGCAATGTATAAAAAATTATAATTATAAAAAAAAAAATGGTTTCTTGGTACTTGATGCAGCGGGCCATTACCTTTCGTCCGATTTTGACGAGGCTTTTTGCAAAATGTTAAGCAGATTCCCGAGCGTATTGTATATGTAGCATAATTTTTTTTTTTTGACAAAAAAAGGGCCCCCCAGCAGGGAGGCCCTTGGAAATGACAAACAACTAAATAAGGTGTTTGATAATTTTTTTCTGACAAAAAAAGAGGGCTGTGAAGCCCTCGGCGAGAAGAAAAAATATAAAGTGGCGGCCACCGACCTGCATGGCCTCGTCTAAACCGACAAGACGAAACCAGCGAGCTAGGGGCCCGAGTCTCAACAGATCGCAGCGTGGCAACTGCTTTCTTACCGAGTACAAACACCCCCGCCGTACCAAAGTCCGTCTACAGAACGATTCAGAGTCCCGACTTCGAACCGAACGGACCCACGGTCGACCGTTAGGGGCCAGAGCGACGATTAGCCAGGTGAGTGTCCTGCCGCCGCTGTGTAGCGCCCCGTCCGGCAAACGAGGGCTCGGGTTCGGACGAGCGAAAGCGAAACTCCGCCCGTCCTAGTAAGCAAATCACTTTGTTTGGAGCCTTTCGAACCCACGGGACTCAGAGGGCGTTATCGTTGCATCGTCCAGACGGGATACGGCCTTAGAGGCGTTTCAGGCATAATCCCGCGGATGGTAGCATCGCACCACCGGCCCCTCGACCGAGAGTGCGTGAACCAAATGTCCGAACCTTGCGGTTCCTCTCGTACTGAGCAGGATTTCTTGTCGCAAACGACCTTCGTCATCAGTAGGGTTAAAAACTAACCTGTCTCACGACGGTCTAAACCCAGCTCACGTTCCCTATTGGTGGAGTGAACAATCCAACGCGTGGGCGAATTCTGCTTCGCAATGATAGAAAGAGCCGCCATCGAAGGATCCAAAAAGCGACCGTCGCTATGAACGCTTGGCCCGCCACAAAAGCCAGTTATCCCTGTGGTAACTTTTCTGACACCCTCTTGCTGGAAAACTCTCCAAGCCAAAAGGATCGATAGGCCGTGCTTTCGCAGTCCCTATGCGTACTGAACATTCGGGATAAAGCCAGCTTTGCCCTTTTGCTCCACGCGAGGTTTTCTGTCCTCGCTGAGCTGGCCTTAGGGACCACCTGCGTTATTCTTTGACAGATGTACCGCCCCAAGTCAAACTCCCCGCCTGGCAGTGTCCTCGAATCGGATCACGCGGGGCACGAGCGCTGCAGGCGGGTGTCGGGCCCCCGCCGGGATCGCTGGGAAGACGAGCCCCCACTCGCGAGAAACCGGACGGAAGCAACGCGGTCGCCCGTGCAGCAACCCCTAAGCGCTTGGCGCGAGAACACCGTGACGCCGGGCCGCGAGCGGCATCCGACGCACGCGCTCCGCCCAACCGAGTAAGTAAACAAACAATGAAAGTAGTGGTATTTCACTGTCCGACGCGGAGACGAGCCCCACGCCTCCCACTTATGCTACACCTCTCATGTCTCCTTACAGTGCCAGACTAGAGTCAAGCTCAACAGGGTCTTCTTTCCCCGCTGATTGCTCCAAGCCCGTTCCCTTGGCAGTGGTTTCGCTAGATAGTAGATAGGGACAGAGGGAATCTCGTTAATCCATTCATGCGCGTCACTAATTAGATGACGAGGCATTTGGCTACCTTAAGAGATCATAGTTACTCCCGCCCGTTTACCCCGCGCTTGCTTGAATTTCTTCACTTTGACATTCAGAGCACTGGGCAGAAATCACATTGCGTCAACACCCGCTAGGGCCCTCGCAATGCTTTGTTTTAATTAGACAGTCGGATTCCCCGAGTCCGTGCCAGTTCTGAGTCGACCGTTGAGTGGCGGCCGAAGAGTGCACCGCGAACGAGCGCGGTCCCTCGCAGCGTGGAAGATCCGCGGGAGGCCAAGGCACGGGACCGAGCTCGGACCCGAACCGAGGACAGTGGAGCTGGCCCCACGACCCCGGACATCGCCTCGCCCAGGCCCGGCACGTTGGCGCAGACCCGCTTCCCGACCACGCCCGCACGCCCCGGTCCTCAGAGCCAAGCCTATACCGAAGTTACGGATCAATTTGCCGACTTCCTTACCTACATTAATCTATCGACTAGAGGCTCTCACCCTCGGAGACCTGCTGCGGATATGGGTACGATCCGGCGCGACGACTCCGCGTGGCCCTCTCCCGGATTTTCAAGGTCCGAGGGGACGACCCGGACACCGCAGCAACTGCGGTGCTCTTCGCGTTCCAAACCCTATCTCCCTGCTAGAGGATTCCAGGGAACTCGACGCGTATGCAGAACAGAAAACTCTGCAGGGTCTCCCGACGGCGTTCGGGTCCTTTCGGGTTACCCCGACGAGCTACTCTTAATGAGAGCCCGGATATCGTTCCGCGCCGGGTGCCGAATAGAACCGGATTCCCTTTCTCCCAGCGAGTAGGGGTAAATCACACAGATAAAAATCCCCCTCGTCGTCACAGGATTCTCCTGGGGCTAGGATCGACTGATTCGTGTGCAACGGCGACGCTGTTCACACTAAACCCCTTCCGCCACATCAGTCCTCCAGGACTCGCTCGAGTAGTTGCTACTACTACCTACAACCAAGATCTGCACCGGCGGTGCTCCCAGGCAGGCTCGCGCCATACCCTCTTCCGCTCCACACCCGCCGCGCCCTCCTACTCGCCGGGGCTTCGCACCGTGGTTTCGTACCGCTTGCTGCCTACCGGCGGCCGGTTATAGTCACAGAGCTTTAATCGCCTCCATTTTCAGGGCTAGTTCTTCGCGGCAGGTGGAGAGTTGTACAACTCTTCAGCGGATGTCCGACTTCCATGGCCACCGTCCTGCTGTCTTAAGCAACCAACGCCTTTCATGTATACCATGAGCTCCGGTTTAGGGCGCCTTAACCGGCGTTTGGTTCATGCCACAGCGCCAGTTCTGCTTACCAAAATGGCCCACTTGGCACCCTGATCCTTTGCTGCTCCGCGGCTTTCGGTCAATAAAGCCGGAGATCTCACCATTTAAAGTTTTGAGAATAGGTTGAGGTCGTTTTCGGCCCAATGCCTCATAATCATTCGCTTTACGAATGAACGCTCCTGCCTTAAAACGGATGCCAGCTATCCTGAGGGAAACTTCGGAGGGACCAGCTACTAGATGGTTCGATTAGTCTTCGCCCCATAGCCCAGCTCTACGTCGATTTGCAACGTCAGAATCGCTGCAGACCTCCACCATGGTTTCCCCCGACTTCGGCCTGACCACATGTTTCACCATTTTCGGGTCCCACGCGTGCGCTGCAGTAGTGCGCCTGCGTGCCGTGG
>JASPKZ010000640.1:0-23919 GCA_030220185.1 Diploptera punctata | reverse complement strand
CAAATTTTCAAAATTGAGTTTTCCCGGTGATAGTCACTGTTTTTCCAAAATGTCAGAATTTTCGAAAATTCAAAACTGCAAATTACTATCTAGAGACTGTGTCCGGGATTTACAATGCAAACATCCGGTCTAAATCCAGAATTTCAAAATTGAGTTTTCCAAGGTTATAATCTTGGTGGTTTTCCCAAAAAAGTCACAATTTTCGAAAATTCAAAAACTGCAAAATTACTATCTAGAGACTGTGTCCGGGATTTATAATGCAAAAAACTCCGGTCTAAATCAGAAATTTCAAAATTGAGTGTCCAAGGTTATAGTCTTAATGGTTTTCGAAAAATTCAAAATTTTCGAAAATTCAAAAACTGCAAAATTACTATCTAGAGACTGTGTCCGGGATTTATAATGCAAAAAATCCGGTCTAAATCCAAAATTTCAACATTGAGTTTTCAAGGTGATAGTCTAATTCTTTTTCCAAAAAATGTCAAAATTTTCGAAAATTAAAAAACTGCAAAATTACTATCTAGAGACTGTCTCCGGGATTTATAATGCAAGAAATGCGGTCTAAATCAGAAATTTCAAAATTGAGTTTTCCAAGATTATAGTCTTAATTGGTTTTGGAAAAAATGTCAAAATTTTCGAAAATTCAAAAACTGCAAAATTACTATCTAGAGACTGTGTCCGGGATTTATAATTCAAAAAGATCCGGTCTAAATCCAAAATTTCAAAATTGAGTTTTCCTGGGTTATAATCTTGGTGGTTTTCCAAAAAATGTCAAAATTTTCGAAAATTCAAAAACTGCAAAATTACTATCTAGAGATTGTGTCCGGGATTTATAATGCAAAAAATCCGGTCTAAATCAGAAATTTCAAAATTGAGTTTTCCAAGGTTATAGTCTTAATGCTTTTCGAAAAATTCAAAATTTTCGAAAATTCAAAAACTGCAAAATTACTATCTAGAGACTGTGTCCGGGATTTATAATGCAAAACATCCGGTCTAAATCCAATATTTCAAAATTGAGTTTTCAAGGTGATAGTCACTGTTTTATCCAAAAATTGTCAAAATTTTCGAAAATTAAAAAACTGCAAACTTACTATCTAGAGACTGTGTCCGGGATTTATAATTCAAAAAATTTGGTATAAATCGAAAATTTCAAAATTGAGTTTTCCAAGGTTGTCTTATTTTTGCAAAAAATGTCATAACTTTCGAAAATTAAAAAACTGCAAAATTACTATCTAGAGACTGTGTCCGGGATTTTAATGCAAAAAATCCTGTCTAAATCCAAAATTTCAAAATTGAGTTTTCCAAGGTTATAATCTTGGTGGTTTTCCAAAAAATGTCAAAATTTTCGAAAATTCAAAAACTGCAAAATTACTATCTAGAGACTGTGTCCGGGATTTATAATGCAAAAAATCCGGTCTAAATCAGAAATTTAAAAATTGAGATTTCCAAGGTTATAGTCTTAAAGGTTTTCCAAAAAATGTCAAAATTTTCGAAAATTAAAAAACTGCAAAATTACTATCTAGAGACTGTGTCCGGGATTTATAATTCAAAAAATCCGGTCTAAATTCAAAATTTCAAAATTGAGTTCTTCTAGGTTATAATCTTGGTGGTTTTCCAAAAAAATGTCAAAATTTTCGAAAATTCAAAAACTGCAAAATTACTATCTAGAGATTGTGTCCGGTATTTATAATGCAAAAAATCCGGTCTAAATCAGAAATTTCAAAATTTAGTTTTCCAAGGTTATAGTCTTAATGCTTTTCGAAAAATTAAAAATTTTCGACAATTCAAAAACTGCAAAATTACTTTCTAGAAACTGTGTCCGGGATTTTTTAATGCAAATCATCCAGTCTAAATCCAATATTTCAAAATTGAGTTTTCAAGGTGATAGTCACTGTTTTTCCAAAAAATTTCAAAATTTTCGAAATTAAAAAACTGCAAAATTACTATCTAGAGACTGTGTCCGGGATTTATAATGCAAAAATCCGGTCTAAATCCAAAATTTCAAAATTGAGTTTTCCAAGGTTAGTCTTATTGTTTTTCCAAAACATGTCAAAATTTTCGAAAATTAAAAAACTGCAAAATTACTATCTAGAGACTGTGTCCGGGATTTATAATGCAAACATGCGGTCTAAATCCAGAATTTCAAAATTGAGTTTTCCAAGGTTATAATCTTGGTGGTTTTCCAAATAAAGTCACATTTTCCAAAAATTCAAAAACTGCAAAATTACTATCTAGAGACTGTGTCCGGGATTTATAATGCAAAAAGTCCGGTCTAAATCAGAAATTTCAAAATTGAGTGTCCAATGTTATAGTTTTAATGGTTTTCGAAAAATTCAAAATTTTCGAAAATTCAAAAACTGCAAAATTACTATCTAGAGACTGTGTCCGGGATTTACTAATGCAAATAATCCGGTCTAAATCCAAAATTTCAACATTGAGTTTTCAAGGTGATAGTCTAATTCTTTTTCCAAAAAATGTCAAAATTTTCGAAAATTAAAAAACTGCAAAATTACTATCTAGAGACTGTCTCCGGGATTTATAATGCAAAAAATGCGGTCTAAATCAGAAATTTCAAAATTGAGTTTTCCAAGTTTATAGTCTTAATGGTTTTCGAAAAATTAAAAATTTTCGAAAATTCGAAAACTGCAAAATTTCTATCTAGAGACTGTGTCAGGGATTTATAATGCAAAAAATCCGGTCTAAATCCAAAATTTCAAAATTGAGTTTTCCTAGGTTATAATCTCGGTGGTTTTCCAAAAAGTGTCAAAATTTTCAAAAACTAAAAAACTGCAAAATTTCTATCCAGAGACTATCTCCGGGATTTATAATGCAAAAAATCCGGTCTAAATCCAAAATTTCAAAATTGAGTTCTCCAAGGTTGTCTTATTTTTGCAAAAAATGTCATAATTTTCGAAAATTAAAAAACTGCAAAATTACTATCTAGAGACTGTGTCCGGGATTTTTAATGCAAAAAATCTTGTCTAAATCCAAAATTTCCAAATTGAATTTTCCAAGGTTATAATCTTGGTGGTTTTCCAAAAAATGTCAAAATTTTCGAAAATTCAAAAACTGCAAGTTACTATCTAGAGACTGTGTCCGGGATTTATAATGCAAAAAATCCGGTCTAAATCAGAAATTTAAAAATTGAGTTTTCCAAGATTATAGTCTTAATGGTTTTCGAAAAAATGTCAAAATTTTCGAAAATTCAAAAACTGCAAAATTACTATCTAGAGACTGTGTCCGGGATTTATAATTCAAAAGATCCGGTCTAAATCCAAAATTTCAAAATTGAGTTTTCCTGGGTTATAATCTTGGTGGTTTTCCAAAAAAATGTCAAAATTTTCGAAAATTCAAAAACTGCAAAATTACTATCTAGAGATTGTGTCCGGGATTTATAATGCAAAAAATCCGGTCTAAATCAGAAATTTCAAAATTGAGTTTTCCAAGGTTATAGTCTTAATGCTTTTCGAAAAATTCAAAATTTTCGAAAATTCAAAAACTGCAAAATTACTATCTAGAGACTGTGTCCGGGATTTATAATGCAAAAAATCCGGTCTAAATCCAAAATTTCAAAATTGAGTTTTCCAAGGTTATAGTCTTAATGGTTTTCCAAAAAAAGTCAAAATTTTCGAAAATTAAAAAACTGCAAAATTACTATCTAGAGACTGTGTCCGGGATTTATAATGCAAAAAATCCGGTCTAAATCCAAAATTTCAAAATTGAGTTTTTCAAGGTTGTCTTATGGTTTTCCAAAAAATGTCAAAATTTTCGAAAATTAAAAAACTGCAAAATTACTATCTAGAGACTGTGTCCGGGATTTATAATGCAAAAAATCCGGTCTAAATCCAAAATTTCAAAATTGAGTTTTCCAAGGTTATAATCTTGGTGGTTTTCCAAAAAATGTCAAAATTTTCGAAAATTAAAAAACTGCAAAATTACTATCTAGAGACTGTGTCCGGGATTTATAATGCAAAAAATCCGGTCTAAATCAGAAATTTCAAAATTGAGTTTTCCAAGGTTATAGTCTTAAAGGTTTTCCAAAAAATGTCAAAATTTTCGAAAATTAAAAAACTGCAAAATTACTATCTAGAGACTGTGTCCGGGATTTATAATTCAAAAAATCCGGTCTAAATCCAAAATTTCAAAATTGAGTTTTCCTAGGTTATAGTCTTAATGGTTTTCCAAAAAAATGTCAAAATTTTCGAAAATTCAAAAACTGCAAAATTACTATCTAGAGATTGTGTCCGGGATTTATAATGCAAAAAATCCGGTCTAAATCCAAAATTTCAAAATTGAGTTTTCCAAGGTTATAGTCTTAATGCTTTCCAAAAAATGTCAAAATTTTCGACAATTAAAAAACTGCAAAATTACTATCTAGAGACTGTGTCCGGGATTTATAATGCAAAAAATCCGGTCTAAATCCAAAATTTCAAAATTGAGTTTTCCAAGGTTATAGTCTTACTGGTTTTCCAAAAAATTTCAAAATTTTCGAAAATAAAAAACTGCAAAATTACTATCTAGAGACTGTGTCCGGGATTTATAATGCAAAAAATCCGGTCTAAATCCAAAATTTCAAAATTGAGTTTTCCAAGGTTAGTCTTATTGTTTTTCCAAAAATGTCAAAATTTTCGAAAATTAAAAAACTGCAAAATTACTATCTAGAGACTGTGTCCGGGATTTATAATGCAAAAATCCGGTCTAAATCCAGAATTTCAAAATTGAGTTTTCCAAGGTTATAATCTTAATGGTTTTCCAAAAAAAGTCAAAATTTTCGAAAATTAAAAAACTGCAAAATTACTATCTAGAGACTGTGTCCGGGATTTATAATGCAAAAAATCCGGTCTAAATCAGAAATTTCAAAATTGAGTTTTCCAAGGTTATAGTTTTAATGGTTTTCGAAAAATGTCAAAATTTTCGAAAATTAAAAAACTGCAAAATTACTATCTAGAGACTGTGTCCGGGATTTATAATGCAAAAAATCCGGTCTAAATCCAAAATTTCAACATTGAGTTTTCCAAGGTTATAGTCTTATTCTTTTTCCAAAAAATGTCAAAATTTTCGAAAATTAAAAAACTGCAAAATTACTATCTAGAGACTGTGTCCGGGATTTATAATGCAAAAAATCCGGTCTAAATCAGAAAATTTCAAAATTGAGTTTTCCAAGGTTATAGTCTTAATGGTTTTCCAAAAAAAGTCAAAATTTTCGAAAATTAAAAAACTGCAAAATTACTATCTAGAGACTGTGTCCGGGATTTATAATGCAAAAAATCCGGTCTAAATCCAAAATTTCAAAATTGAGTTTTCCAAGGTTATAGTCTTAATGGTTTTCCAAAAAATGTCAAAATTTTCGAAAACTAAAAAACTGCAAAATTACTATCTAGAGACTGTGTCCGGGATTTATAATGCAAAAAATCCGGTCTAAATCCAAAATTTCAAAATTGAGTTTTCCAAGGTTGTCTTATTTTTGCAAAAAATGTCATAATTTTCGAAAATTAAAAAACTGCAAAATTACTATCTAGAGACTGTGTCCGGGATTTTTAATGCAAAAAATCCGGTCTAAATCCAAAATTTCAAAATTGAGTTTTCCAAGGTTATAATCTTGGTGGTTTTCCAAAAAATGTCAAAATTTTCGAAAATTCAAAAACTGCAAAATTACTATCTAGAGACTGTGTCCGGGATTTATAATGCAAAAAATCCGGTCTAAATCAGAAATTTAAAAATTGAGTTTTCCAAGGTTATAGTCTTAATGGTTTTCCAAAAAATGTCAAAATTTTCGAAAATTCAAAAACTGCAAAATTACTATCTAGAGACTGTGTCCGGGATTTATAATGCAAAAAATCCGGTCTAAATCCAAAATTTCAAAATTGAGTTTTCCAAGGTTATAATCTTGGTGGTTTTCCAAAAAATGTCAAAATTTTCGAAAATTCAAAAACTGCAAAATTACTATCTAGAGACTGTGTCCGGGATTTATAATGCAAAAAATCCGGTCAAAATCAGAAATTTCAAAATTGAGTTTTCCAAGGTTATAGTCTTAATGGTTTTCCAAAAAATGTCAAAATTTTCGAAAATTCAAAAACTGCAAAATTACTATCTAGAGACTGTGTCCGGGATTTATAATGCAAAAAATCCGGTCTAAATCCAAAATTTCAAAATTGAGTTTTCCAAGGTTATAGTCTAATTGTTTTTCCAAAAAATGCCAAAATTTTCGAAAATTCAAAAACTGCAAAATTACTATCTAGAGACTGTGTCCGGGATTTATAATGCAAAAAATCCGGTCTAAATCCAAAATTTCAAATTTGAGTTTTCCAAGGTTATAATCTTGGTGGATTTCCAAAAAATGTTAAAATTTTCGAAAATTCAAAAACTGCAAAATTACTATCTAGAGACTGTGCCCGGGATTTATAATGCAAAAACTCCTGTCTAAATCCAAAATTTCAAAATTGAATTTTCCAAGGTTATAATCTTGGTGGTTTTCCAAAAAATGTCAAAATTTTCGAAAATTCAAAAACTGCAAATTACTATCTAGAGACTGTGTCCGGGATTTATAATCCAAAAAATCCGGTCTAAATCAGAAATTTAAAAATTGAGATGTCCAAGTTTATAGTCTTAAAGGTTTTCCAAAAAATGTCAAAATTTTCGAAAATTCAGAAACTGCAAAATTACTATCTAGAGACTGTGTCCGGGATTTATAATTCAAACAATCCGGTCTAAATCCAAAATTTCAAAATTGAATTTTCCAAGGTTATAATCTTGGTGGTTTTCCAAAAAATGGCAAAATTTTCGAAAATTCAAAAACTGCAAAATTACTATCTAGAGATTGTGTCCGGGATTTATAATGCAAAAAATCCGGTCAAAATCAGAAATTTCAAAATTGAGTTTTCCAAGGTTATAGTCTTAATGGTTTTCGAAAAATTCAAAATTTTCGAAAATTCAAAAACTGCAAAATAACTATCTAGAGACTGTGTCCGGGATTTATAATTCAAAAAATCCGGTCTAAATCCAAAATTTCAAAAACTGTGTTTTCGAAGGTTTATAGTCTAATTGTTTTTCCAAAAAATGCCAAAATTTTCGAAAATTCAAAAACTGCAAAATTACTATCTAGAGACTGTGTCCGGGATTTATAATGCAAAAAATCCGGTCTATATCCAAAATTTCAAATTTGAGTTTTCCAAGATTATAATCTTGGTGGATTTCCAAAAAATGTTAAAATTTTCGAAAATTCAAAAACTGCAAAATTACTATCTAGAGACTGTGCCCGGGATTTAGAATGCAAAAACTCCGGTCCAAATCAGAAATTTCAAAGTTAAGTTTTCCAAAGTTGTAGTCTTAATGCTTTTCGAAAAATTCAAAATTTTCGAAAATTCAAACCGGAAACGCAAGCGTACAGAATCATCGAGGAGAGACAGAACAAAGCCGCCCAGATACCGACAGAAATTATGGAAACAGACGCAATGAAAACAGAAACCTGGAAGCAACCGAATTTCGAACTTCGACACCTGTACACACGTTTCGCAGCCCATGGATTTCATGGGAATATATGCCTGAACAACATGTACCATGAACCCAAGGAGGACTGCATCTGTAAATTATGCAACTATCCGTGTCCAAAATATCATCTAGCGAAGTGTAAAAACAGGACTCTGCCTCTAAACAATTTAATTAAAGACTGGTAAAAAGCTAAATTTAATTTGATGTACACATTGTGTTTAATAAATATATTAAATATATCCGGTCTAAATCCAAAATTTCAGAATTGAATTTCTCAAGGCTATATGCTTGGTGTTTTAAAAAAAAGTCAACATTTTGGAAATTTCAAAAACTGCAGGAATACAATCTAGTCGTAGTGTCCTGGATTTATAATGCAAAAATCCGGTCTAAATCCAAAATATCAGAATTGAGGTTTGCAAGGCTATAGCCTTGGTTTCTTTTCGAAAAAATATCAAAATTTTGGAAATTTCAATAACTGCAAAAATGCAATATAGTAGGTGTGTGCGGGAATTATAATGCAAAAAATCGGGTCTAAACCCATAATATCAAAATTGAGTTTTACCAAGGCTACAGTGTTGGTGTTTTCCAAAAAAAAGTCAAAATTTTGGAAATTTCAAAAACTGCAAAATACAATCTAGTCTGTGTGTCTGGGATTTATTATGCAAAAAACCGGTCAAAATCCAAAATTTCAAAATTGAGCTTTTCGAGTAGTCTTGCGGTCTTACTAATAAAAATCTCTTATACTGGCTTTCATCAGTTCTTTAGTTAATCTATGTATAAGTCTTATATAGATCATGTATTTCCTTGCTAGTAAACGTTGTGCAGGAGCTATATAACAATACAACGGTTACACACAATACGTCACATATTCGTCATCATTATGACGTCAGAACATATTACGCGCAGTTTGTAAACGTTCAAAAATATTACTGACAACAGAATAACGCTTTAAGCGAAAAATAATCATTGTGGTTTGATAGGGAACTGAAGTCTTCACGGACCGTATTCAGAAGTTCTAACCACAAGACTATCCAACTGTCACGTACGTTTGCGCAACAATAGAACGTCTATAATTAAATACATTTTTATATCAGTATGTGTATTATGTATTAATGAAGCAAGAACGTTTTGTTAAAATAACATTATCAAGCATTTTAACTACATTCGGGTTAAATCTTGCCTACAGCAACTATTGTAGAACATATTCTCTTGTGAATCAACGTTCAAATTAAAAATATTATTTGGCGTTTTTAAAAAAAAAGTCTAATTTTGGAATTTCAAAAACTGCAAAATTACAATCTAGTAGGTGTGTCCGGAATTTATAGTGCAAAAAATCCGATCTACGTCCAAAATTTCAAAATTGACTTTTCCAAGACTATAGCTTGTTTTTTTCAAAAACTCAAAATTTTGGAAATTTCAAAAACTGCAAAAATGAATTCTAGTTGGCCTGTCCGGAATTTATAATGCAAAAATCAGGTCTAAATCCGAAATTTCAAAATTTAGTTTTCCGAGGCCATAGTCAGGGTTTTTTCCAAAAAACGTAAAAATTATCGAAATTTCAAAAACTACAAAATGCAAACTGGTAGGGGTGTCCGGGATTTATATTAACACATTGGTGACCGACAGTTCTGCGTTGCACCCACCGCTGCTGGACCGGACATTTCTGTCAGTAGGGTGGACTTTTAAATTTTAAACCGCGCTAGCACAGTGTGGCTTTTACATCAATATATTTACAATCAATAACAATAATGCATAAGTAAATCTTTATTAGTGTTCTCACCAGACTTTCTAGTAGAAATTGAGAGTTTGATAGCGTTGGAAATATTTACCTTTATGTAAAGGCAAAGTGCAAAAGAGCATACGTAGCGAGTTTCTTTTCTTGTGTTCACTAAAATCGCGGAAAAGTTTTGAGGGTATTTTTCTCTTTCCAATCACAGTTGGTGTTAATTTATTTTTCTTAATGTCTTAGCCTCCCTGGTGGGTCGTGAGGTGGTCTCCTAGAAGTGGTTTCTTTTCTCTCTGTCTTTCCTCGTCTTCTCTGTCATCTGTTCCTAATTTCACGACTGCCAAACAAGAGGCTGTTTCAAGCAAAAAAACTCCTGTTTGACATTTTGCTGTTAGGATTTTGAAATTTATAGACCCTGAAAACATTAAAGAGTGTACAATTCCGAAGCCACAATACAACTTTCTAGCACCATTTCACTATTTTTCTAAGGATGGAGAGTAATATGATAGGTATTGGTCAGCCCTGTCTACACCCTTACATACTTGTTATATTGAAGTATTCAATAGGGCATTTTTACAACTTTACTCCTCCCACACTCGTGTTGCCTGATGCAATGTGCGAACCATTCTTACGTCCTTTTATCTTTCCATGTTTGTAGCAAAATGTCCCCCTTACTACAAAAACACTTTCTCCTGGTTTGAGTTATTTCCTGCTTCCACAAATGATTTTGGAAGCCCTCTGTTAATCTTTATTGCATCAGAAGCTCTCGTCTTCTTTAGAGCAAATTTTCAGCTATAGCCACACTATGATAATAATTATCCTGGTGGACATGATGCCACAGATATAAATTCGGCTCCAGAACGCAAAATAGAGTTTCTTTTAAATTTTCCGCTCTGCAAAATATATTTACAGGTTACATACGTATCCCGTAATCGCCTAACTACCCGCACTAAAATTCCATATTTCACCAGCCGTCTGTCATAAAATTGTAAACAATTCTGTAAAGTTGGCAATTTCATAAAAGAGAAGAGAGGGTACAAATACAACTAAAATTTATTTCACAATGAGAAGAAACAAAATTGAATGCCTTATTCAAAAGTGAAGAGGCAGGGAAGCCATAGAAAATGTAAAAAACGGAAATCTCCGTGACCGGTCGTCTAGCGCTGGCCATTTAAACACGGAGATCTCCGTGGCCCGTCACCAATGTGTTAAAAAAAGGACTAAATCCAAAATTTCAAAATTGAGTTTTGGAAGGCTATAGTCTTAGTGTTTTTTTTAAAAAACGACAAAACTTTGGAAATTTCAAAAACTGCAATAATGCAATGTAGGAGATGTGTCCGGAATTTATAATGCAACAAATCCAGTCTCAATCCAAAATTACAAAATTGAGTTTTCCAATGCTATAGTCTTGGTGCTTTTTCAAAAAAAGTCAAAATTTTGGAAATTTCAATAACTGCAGAAAAAAGCAATCTGGTAGGTGTGTCCGGGATGTATAACGCAAAAAATCCGGTCTAAATGCAACATTTCCAAATTGAGTTTTCCAATGCTATAGTTTTTGTGTTTTTTTTTCCAAAAAAACGTCAAAATATTGTCCGGGATTTATAATGCAAAAAAATCCGGTCTCAATAAAAAATTTAAAAATTGAGTTTCCCGAGGTGTTTTTCCCAAAAAACGTAAAAATTATGGAAATTTCAAAAAACTGCAAAAATGCAATCTTATAGGCGTGTCCGGGATTTATAGTGCAAAAAAGCCGGTCTAAATCTAAAATTTCAAAATTGAGTTTTCCAAATCTATAGTCTTCCTATTTTTGCAAAAAAGTCAAAATTTTAAAAATTTTCAAAAACTGCAAAAATGCAATCCAGTAGGTGTGTCAGGGATTTATGATGCAAAAAGTCCGATCTATATCCAAAATATTAAAATTGAGTTTTCTAAGGCTATAGTCTTGGTGTTTTTAAAAAAAACGTAAAAATCTTGGAAATTTCAAAAACTGCAAAAATGAAATCTTGAAGGCGTGTCCGGGATTTATAATGCAAAAAATCCGATCTAAATCCAAAATTTCAAAATTGCGTTTTCCAAGGCTATACACTTAGTATTATACCAAAAATGTCAAAATTTTGTAAATTTCAAAAACTGCAAAAATGTAATTTACTATTTTTGTCTGGGATTTATAATGCAAATATATTATTTATTATTTATTAAAGATGGCGGAGATAGAAGTGAGTCCAACTGAAAACGCTCTGAAAAACATCGAAAAAATAGCTGAAGTAGGTGGCTATATGAATAAGGAAGTAAAAGATGCACTTCTACAAGCGGAGAGTGAGATTAGAAAATATTTAGAATTAATGCATATGAAAAGTGATTATATAGAAAACGAATTCAACCAACAAAACATGTCGATCGAGGAAGACGACAGCTCCACTCCGGTACAACTAGCGACATCTGTCGGAAGCAGCAGTAGTCAACAGTACGAAAACCAAACTCCACAGAACGGAAGGAAACACTAAAAGCACTGAACAAAGCAAAGGAATCCAAAAATCAAGTAGACCTGGAACGATACGCCCAGAAAAGAAAACAGTAAAAAACATAATAAAATACAAGAAAACCCATTACATAGAAATGAAAGCCCAACAGCTAGCCGAAGAAGCAGAAAAGGACCCTTTCCTGGTCTTAAGGAGGAAACCCAGAGGAGTGATGAAAGAAATACCGATAGATGATTGGGAAAACCACTTCACAAAAATACTGAATGAAGGAAACAGAAGAGAAGCTTACGAAGCCAATACTACCAGGAACCCAAGAACCCAGAATCTGGAAATGGAAATCACAGAGGATGAAATAAACAAATGCGTGAAAGAAGCAAAAATAAAAAAAAAAAGCCACAGGAACGGATCAAGTAGCATACGAACACCTAAAGGCATCAGCTGACGTGCTAATATCAATATGGAAAGAACTGTTTAACAAATGCCTAGAGACGAGAACCATACCAGAACAATGGAGAAGGGCTACCCTGAAAATGCTGTATAAAGGTAAAGGAAACACGGGAGACATGAACTCATACAGAGGCGTTGTACTGGAGAACACCCTGTTCAAAATCTTTATGAAGATACTTACAAACAGATTGATGGACATCACAAAATTAAACATCCCAGATAACCAATTCGGATTTAGGAAAGGAAAATCCACTTTGCAAGCAGCATCCGCATTATTATATGAGATGGAAGCAGCCCTCAACAGACCGAAAGGGAAATACTACGTGGTCTTCATAGATTATGAAAAAGCGTTCGATTACATAAACAGAACAAAACTACTCACGAAGATGAGGGACATGATTGGAAACGAGCACCCCATTGTTGGAATAGTACACGACATAATGAGGCGAAACTGGTTACAAATAACAGATGAGGTTGCGGCATCAGACGAGGTTATGCAAACTAATGGGATACTACAAGGAGACCCCATCAGCCCGCTACTATTTAACATAATTACGGCTGACATTGGGAAAGCAACAAACGGGACCACGCTGGTAATGTATGCGGACGACATGGCCATTGGGGCAGAAAACAAAGAAGAACTGCAAAAAGGCATAGATGGGATACAACGATGGGCTATGGAAAATGAGTTCAAGATAAACAGCAACAAGACCGTACAAATGGTTTTCAAGAAAGGAGGAAGAACAGCGGCAAGTGATAATCTAAAACTAGGAGAAGAACCGATAAGAATGGTCAACAAATTCGATATTTAGGCATACACTGCAGCCAACAACAAAGTCTTTCAGCGCGTATGTGCAGGAGAGAGCAGCAGCAGCTATAAGAGCTATGTGCAGTATCAAAGACATCACATCGTTAAAATTAGTCACAGCCATGAAATTATTCGCATCAGTGATCACCCCGATCGTCATCTACGGGATAGAACTGATATGGGAGAAAACTATCGACCAGCGATTTGGAGAGGTTAGAAAAAGTAAAACCAAGATTCATCAAAAAGGCATTAGTGCAAGCAAATACACACCAAACAGAATGGCCTATATGCTAGCCAGAGAAACCTTCTTCCTAGAGGACCTGAGGCAAAGGATACTACTGCCAGCAACGGAGCCATATAAGAAAGTCATCGAAAAAAGAAAGAGAGAGAAAAAGAGATCGACGAAGATTTCTACGCCTCAGATGCCATGGTAAACAGAGAGTGGACTGGAAGTAACCAACCACAAAGGCACAGAATCATAGGTTTAGCAACACACGGATATCATCACAAAATGTGCAAAAATACAAAATTCCACCAACCGAGTGATTCGTGTGAATGCAAGATATGCGACCAAATGTGTGAGCGATACCATTACAAACAATGCAGAATATGGACAGGATCACTGAACGAACTCATAAAAGACAAATCATAAACTTATAACTTAATGCTCTTTCGAGTACCTCTTACCAATTTATTATTATTATAATGCAAATATCCGGTCTAATTCCAAATTTTCAAAATTAAGTTTTCCAAGGCTACAATCATTATTTTCTTCAACAAATCGTCAACATTTTGGAAATTTCAAAAATTGCAACAATACAATCTAGTCGATGTGTCTGGGATTATCATACAAAAAATTAGGTACCTTATTCCAAAATTTCAAAATTGAGCTTGGTGTTTTTGCAAAAAAAAATATCAAAATTTTGGAAATTTCAAAAACTGCAAAAATGCAATAGAGTAGGTGTATCCGGGATTTATAATACAAAACATCAAATCTAAATCCAAAATTTCAAAATTTAGTTTCCAACGACTACAGTCTTGGTGTTTTTTCCAAAAAAGTCAGAATTTTGGAAATTTCAAAAACTGCAAAAATGCAATCTAGTAGGTGTGTCCGGAATTTAAAATGCAAAAAATCCGGCCTAAATCCAAAATTTCAAAATTGAGTTATCCAAATCTATAGTCTTGGTATTTTCCAAAAAAAACGTCAAAATTTTGGAAATTTCAAAAACTGCAAAATACAATCTAGTCGGTGTGTCCGGGATTTATAATGCAACAATTAGGTCTAAATCCAAAATTTCAAATTTGTGCTTGGAGTTTTTCCAAAAAAATGTCAAAATTTTGGAAATTTCAATAACTGCCAAAATTCAATCTAGTAAGGGTGTCCGGGATTTATAATGCTAAAAATCCGGCCTCAATCCAAAATTTAAAAATTGTGTTTGCCAGGATATAGTCTTGGTGTTTTTCCAAAAAAAGTAAAAATTTTGGAAATTAAAAAACTGCAAAAATGCAATTTAGTAAGTGTGTCCGGTATTTGTAATGCAAAAAATCTGGTCTAAATGCAAAATTTCCAGGTTGAGTTTTCCATGGCTATAGTCTTGGTGTTTTTTCCAAGAAAAGTAAAAAAATTGGAAATTTCAAAAACTGCAAAAAAAGCAATCTACTCCGTGTGTCCGTGATTTTCAATGCAAAAAAACCGGTCTATATGCAAAATTTAAAAATTTAGTTTTCCAAGGCTATATACTCTTGATTTTTTCAAAAAAACTTTAAAATTTTGGATATTTCAAAAACTGCAAGTATACATTCTAGTAGGTGTGTCCGGGATACATATTTCAAAATATCCGGTCTCAATCCAAAATTTCAAAATTGAGTTTTCCAAGGCTACATTCTTGATGTTTCTCCAAAAAAGTCAAAATTTTGGATATTTCAAACTGCAAGTATGCATTCTAGTAAGCGTGTCCAGGATTTATAATGCAAAAATCCGTCTAAATCCAAAATTTCAAAATTGAGTTTTCCAAGCCTAGTGTCATGGTGTTTTTGTAAAAAAGTCAAAGTTTTGGAAATTTCAAAAACTGCAATAATGAAATCTTGTAGGCGTCTCCGGATATATAATGCAAAAAAATCCGGTCTAAATCCAAAATATCGATATTGTTTTCCAACTTTTTTCAAAAAACAAAAAAAATTGGATATTTCAAAATCTGCAAAAATGCAATCTAGTAGGTGTGTCCGAAATTAATAATGCAAGAAATTCCGGTCTAAATCCAAAATTCTAAATTGTGTTTTATTAGGCATACAAATAGGGTTATACCACAAAAATGTCACAATTTTGCAAATTTCAAAAACTGCAAAAATGCAATTTACTATTTGTGTCCGGGATTTGTAATTCAAATATCCGGTCTAAATCCAAATTTTCAAAATTGAGTTTTCCAATGCTAGAGTCATTATTTTCTTCCACAAATCATCAACATTTTGGAAATTTCAAAAACTGCAACAATATAATCTAGGTCTAAATCCAAATTTCAAAATTGAGCTTGGTTATTTCCAAAAAATTTTAATATTTTGGAAATTTCAAAAACTACAAAAATGCAAACTAGTAGGGGTGTCCGGCATTTATAATGCAAAAAAAGGTCTAAATCCAACTTTACAAAATGGAGTTTTGCAAGGCTATTCTCTCAGTTTTTTTTTAAGGACAAAATTTGGAAATTTCATAATCTGCAAAAATGCAATCTAGGATGTGTGTCCCGGGACTTATAAGCAAAATCCGGTCTAAATCCAAAATTTCAAAATTGAGATTTCGAATGCTGTAGTCGTAGTGTTTTTGTTTTTCCAAAAAACGTCAAAATTTCGGAAAATTCAAAAACTGCAAAAATACATTCCAGATGGTGTGTCCGGGATTAATAATTTAAAATATCCTTTATAAACGCAAAATTTCCAAGTTCAGTTTTCAAATGCTATAGTTTTGGTGTTCTTCCAAAAACGTCAACATTTTGGAAAATTCAAAAACTGCAAAATGCATTCCAGATGGTGTGTCCGGGATTATTAATTCAAAATATCCGGTCTAAATCCAAAATCTCAAAATTGAGTACTCCAATCCTGTACACTTAGTGTTTTTCTAAAAAACGTAAAAAATTTGGAAATTACAAAATCTGCAAAATTGCAATCTAGTAGGTTTGTCCGGGATTTATAATGCAAAAAATCCCGTCTCAATCAAAAATTTCAAAATTGAGTTGTCCGAGGTGTTTTTCCCAAAAAAACTAACAATTTATGAAATTTAAAAAACTGGCAAAAATGCAATATAGTAGGTGTGTCCGGGATTTATAATGCAAAAATCCGGTCTAAAATCCAAAATTTCAATATTGAGTTTTGTAAGGCTATATTCTTGGGGTTTTTCCAAAAAATCAAAATTTGGAAATTTCGAACACTGCAAAAATATAATCTAGTCGTATTGCCCGGGATATATAATGCAAAAAATCAGGTCTAAATCGAAAATTTCAAAATTGAGTTTTCCAAATTTTTTTGCGAAAAAGTCAATATTTTGGAAATTTCAAAATCTGCAAACATTCATTCTAGAGGATGTGTCCGGGATTTATAATGCCAAAAAATCCGGTCAAAAATCAACATTTCAAAATTTGTATTTTCCAAGGCTATACAATTAAGTGTTATACCAAAAAAGTCAAAATTTTACAAACTGCAAAAATTCAATTTACTATTTGTGTCCGGGATTTATAATGCAAATACCCGGTGTAAATCCGAAATTTTCAAAATGGAGTATAAAAGGATGCAGTCATAATTTCTATCCAACAAATCGTCAACATTTTGGAAATTACAAAAACTGCAACAATACAATCTAGTAGGTTTGTCCGGGATTTATAATGCAAAAATCCCGTCTCAATCAAAATTTCAAATTGAGTTTTCCGAGGTGTTTTTCCCAAAAAACAAAAAATTTATGAAATTTTAAAAACTGCAAAAATGCAATATAGTAGGTGTGTCCCGGATTTATAATGCAAAAATACGATCTAAATCCAAAATTTCAATATTGGATTTTCTAAGGCTATATTCTTAGTGTTTTACGAAAAAAGTCAAAATTTTGGAAATTTCAAAACACTTTAAGAATATAATCTAGTCGTATTGTCCGGGATATATAATGTAAAAATCCAGTCTGAATCCAAAATTTCAAAATTGAGTTTTCCAAGTCTACTGTCAAGGTGTTTTTTGTTAAAAAAGTCAAAGTTTTGGAAATTTCAAAAACAGCAAAAATGAAATCTTGTAGGCGTGTCCGGGATTTATTTGAAAAAATCCGGTCTAAATTCAAAATTTCAAAATTGAATTTTCCAACGTTTTTGCAAAAAAACTAAAAAATTTTGGAAATTTCAAAATCTGCAAAAATGCATTCTAGAAGGTGTGTCCGAGATTTATAATGCAAAAAATCCGGTCTAAATCCAAAATATCAAAATTGCATTTTCCAAGGCTATACACTTAGTGTTATACCAAAAAATGTCAAAATTTTGCAAATTTCAAAAACTGCAAAAATGCAGTTTACTATTTGTCTCCGGGATTTACAACACAAATATCCGGTCTAAATCCAAATTTTCAAAATTGAGTTTCTTCCACAAATCGTCAACATTTTGGAAATTTCAAAAACTGCAACAATACAATCTAGTCGATTGTCCGGCATTTATAATGCAAAAAATTAGGTCTAAATCCAAAATTTCATAATTGAGCTTGGTGTATTTCCAAAAATTATCAAAATTTTGGAAATTTCAAAAACTGCAAAAATGCAATCTAGTAGGTGTGTCAGGGATTTATAATGCAAAAAAAACAATTCTAAATCAAAATTTCAAAATTGAGTTATCCACGACAACAGTCTTGGTGTTTTTTTCCAAAAAAAGTCAAATTTTGGGAGAAAAAAACAAAAACTGCAAAAATGACTTTCTAGAAGGTGTGTCCGTGATTTCTAAAGAAAAAAATCCGGTCAATATGCAAAATTTCGAAAGCCTTGCTATTTTTAAAATAAACGTCAAAATTCTGGTAATTTTAAAAACAGCAAATATACAATCTTAAAGGTGTGTCCACGATATGTATTTCAAAAATCCGGTCTTAATCCAAAATTTCAAAATTGAATTTCAGAGGCTATAGTCTTGGTGTTTTCCAAAACACGTCAAAATTTGGAAATTTCAAAAACTAAAAATATGCAATCTAGAAGTGGCCGGGATTATAATGCAAAAAATCCGATTTAACTCCAAAATTTCAAAATTGAGTTTTCCACAACTATAGACTTGGTGTTTTTCCAAAGGAGTCAAAATTTTAGAAATTTCAAAAACCGCAAAGATGCAATCTATAGGCGTGTCCATGATTTATAATGCAAAAAATCCGGTCTAATTCCGAAATTTAAAAATTTAATTTTCAAGTCTTGGTGTTTTTCCAAAAACGTAAAATTTTGGAAATATCAAACGTGCAAAAATGTAATCTAGTAGAGATGTCCGGGATTTATAATGCAATAAATCCGTTCTAAATCCAAAATTTCAAAATTGAGTTTTCCAAGGTTATAGTCTTAGTGTTTTTCCAAAAAAGACAAAATTTTGGAAATTTCAAAAACTGCAATAATGCAATCTAGTACGGGTGTCCGGGATTTATAATGCAAAAAATCCGGTCTCAATCCAAAATTTCAAAATTGAGCTTTCCAACGCAATAGTCTTGATGTTATTCCAAAACACGTAAAAAATTTGGAAATTTCAAAACTGCAAATAGAAATCTAGTAGGCGTGTCCGGGATGTATAATGAAAAAAGTCCGGTCTAAATCCGAAATTTCAAAATTTTGTTTTCGGCGGCTATAGTCTTGTGTTTTTTATAAAACGTCGAAGTTTTGGAAATTTCAAAAACTGCAATAATGCAATCTTGTAGGCGTGTCCGAGATATATGGTGCAATATATCCGGTCTAAATCCAAAATTTCAGAATTGAATTTCTCAAGGCTATATGCTTGGTGTTTTAAAAAAAAGTCAACACTGGAAATTTCAAAAAACTGCAGGAATACAATCTAGTCGTAGTGTCCTGGATTTATAATGCAAAAATTCCGGTCTAAATCCAAAATATCAGAATTGAGGTTTGCAAGGCTATAGCCTTGGTTTCTTTTCGAAAAAATATCAAAATTTTGGAAATTTCAATAACTGCAAAAATGCAATATAGTAGGTGTGTGCGGGAATTATAATGCAAAAAATCGGGTCTAAACCCATAATATCAAAATTGAGTTTTACCAAGGCTACAGTGTTGGTGTTTTCCAAAAAAGTCAAAATTTTGGAAATTTCAAAAACTGCAAAATACAATCTAGTCTGTGTGTCTGGGATTTATTATGCAAAAAAACCGGTCAAATCCAAAATTTCAAAATTGAGCTTTTCGAGTAGTCTTGCGGTCTTACTAATAAAAATCTCTTATACTGGCTTTCATCAGTTCTTTAGTTAATCTATGTATAAGTCTTATATAGATCATGTATTTCCTTGCTAGTAAACGTTGTGCAGGAGCTATATAACAATACAACGGTTACACACAATACGTCACATATTCGTCATCATTATGACCTCAGAACATATTACGCGCAGTTTGTAACAGAAAGAAAACGACATCAACTAGTGATTAATTGTGTAAGAAATGAGTATGGATAAGAATAGAGAGAGATTCCCTAATTGAGGAGGTACGAAAAAAATAAGTATGTTTTTATGTATATACATTTTACTTCAAGCTATGCTAAATATATCGTAGAATTAGTCTCACATCTAACGTCAAGAATTTCGAATACTTCTTGGAAGCTAATAAAGTGTTTGCCATTACTTATGAATTGTATGCAGTGTTTTAAGATGCGTTAGAAAACGTTCAAAAATGTTACTGACAAAGAATAACGCTTTAAGCGAAAAATAATCATTGTAGTTTGATCGGAAACTGAAGTCTTCACGGACCGTATTCAGAAGTTCTAACCACAAGACTATCCAACAATCACGTATGTTTGCGCAATAATAGAACGTCTATAATTAAATACATTTTTATATCAGTATGTGTATTATGTATTAATGAAGCAAGAACGTTTTGTTAAAATAACATTATCAAGCATTTTAACTACATTCGGGTTAAATCTTGCCTACAGCAACTATTGTAGAACATATTCTCTGTGAATCAACGTTCAAATTTAAAATATTATTTGGCGTTTTTAAAAAAAACGTCTAATTTTGGAAATTTCAAAAACTGCAAAATTACAATCTAGAAGGTGTGTCCGGAATTTATAATGCAAAAATCCGATCTACGTCCAAAATTTCAAAATTGACTTTTCCAAGACTATAGCTTGTTTTTTCAAAAACTCAAAATTTTGGAAATTTCAAAAACTGCAAAAATGAATTCTAGTTGGCCTGTCCGGAATTTATAATGCAAAAATCAGGTCTAAATCCGAAATTTCAAAATTTAGTTTTCCAAGGCCACAGTCTTGGTGTTTTTCCAAAAAACGTAAAAATTATCGAAATTACAAAAACTACAAAAATGCAAACTAGTAGGAGTGTCCGGGATTTATAATAAAAAAAGGTCTAAATCCAAAATTTCAAAATTGAGTTTTGGAAGGCTATAGTCTTACTGTTTTTTTAAACGACAAAACTTTGGAAATTTCAAAAACTGCAATAATGCAATCTAGGAGATGTGTCCGGAATTTATAATGCAACAAATCCGGTCTGAATCCAAAATTACAAAATTGAGTTTTCCAATGCTATAGTCTTGGTGTTTTTCCAAAAAAAAGTCAAAATTTTGGAAATTTCAATAACTGCAGAAAAAGCAATCTGGTAGATGTGTCCGGGATGTATAACGCAAAAATCCGGTATAAATGCAAACATTTCCAAATTGAGTTTTCCAATGCTATAGTTTTTGTGTTTTTTTTTCCAAAAAAACGTCAAAAATTGTCGCGGGATTTATAATGCAAACAATCCGGTCTCAATCAAAATTTAAAAATTGAGTTTCCCGAGGTGTTTTTCTCAAAAAACGTAAAAATTATGGAAATTTCAAAAACTGCAAAAATGCAATCTTATAGGCGTGTCCGGGATTTATAGTGCAAAAAAGCCGGTCTAAATCTAAAATTTCAAAATTGTAGTTTTCCAAATCTATAGTCTTCCTATTTTTGCAAAAAAGTCAAAGTTTTAAAATTTTTCAAAAACTGCAAAAATGCAATCCAGTAGGTGTGTCAGGGATTTATGATGCAAAAAGTCCGATCTATATCCAAAATATTAAAATTGAGTTTTCTAAGGCTATAGTCTTGGAGTATTTCCAAAAAAACGTAAAAATCTTGGAAATTTCAAAAACTGCAAAAAAGAAATCTTGAAGGCGTGTCCGGGATTTATAATGCAAAAAATCCGATCTAAATCCAAAATTTCCAAATTGCGTTTTCCACTTAGTATTATACCAAAAAATGTCAAAATTTTGTAAATTTCAAAAACTGCAAAAATGTAATTTACTATTTTTGTCTGGGATTTATAATGCAAATATCCGGTCTAATTCCAAATTTTCAAAATTAAGTTTTCCAAGGCTACAATCATTATTTTCTTCAACAAATCGTCAACATTTAGGAAATTTCAAAAATTGCAACAATACAATCTAGTCGATGTGTCTTGGATTATCATACAAAAAATCAGGTACCTTAATCCAAAATTTCAAAATTGAGCTTGGTGTTTTTCCAAAAAAATGTCAAAATTTTGGAAATTTCAATAACTGCCAAAATTCAATCTAGTAAGGGTGTCCGGGATTTATAATGCTAAAAATCCGGTCTCAATCCAAAATTTAAAAATTGTGTTGCCAGGATATAGTCTTGGTGTTTTTCCAAAAAAAGTAAAATTTTGGAAATTAAAAAACTGCAAAAATGCAATTTAGTAAGTGTGTCCGGTATTTGTAATGCAAAAAATCTGGTCTAAATGCAAAATTTCCAGGTTGAGTTTTCCATGGCTATAGTCTTGGTGTTTTTTCCAAGAAAAGTAAAAAAATTGGAAATTTCAAAAACTGCAAAAAAAGCAATCTACTCCGTGTGTCCGTGATTTTCAATGCAAAAAACCGGTCTATATGCAAAATTTAAAAATTTAGTTTTCCAAGGCTATACTCTTGATTTTTTTCAAAAAAAACTTTAAAATTTTGGATATTTCAAAAACTGCAAGTATACATTCTAGTAGGTGTGTCCGGGATACCATATTTCAAATATCGGTCTCAATCCAAAATTTCAAATTGAGTTTTCCAAGGCTACATTCTTGAGTTTCTCCAAAAAAGTCAAAATTTTGGATATTTTCAAACTGCAAGTATGCATTCTAGTAGCGTGTCCAGGATTTATAATGCAAAAATCCAGTCCTAAATCCAAATTTCAAAATTGAGTTTTCCAAGCCTAGTGTCATGGTGTTTTTGTAAAAAAAAGTCAAAGTTTTGGAAATTTCAAAAACTGCAATAATGAAATCTTGTAGGCGTCTCCGGGATATATATGCAAAAAAATCCGTCTAATCCCAAATATCGATATTGTTTTTCCCACTTTTTGCAAAAAACAAAAAATTTTGGATATTTTCAAAATCTGCAAAAATGCAATCTAGTAGGTGTGTCCGAGATTAATAATGCAAGAAATTCCGGTCTAAATCCAAAATTTCTAAATTGTGTTTCCTAGGCTATACAAATAGGGTTATACCAAAAAATGTCACAATTTTGCAAATTTCAAAAACTGCAAAAATTCAATTTACTATTTGTGTCCGGGATTTGTAATTCAAATATCCGGTCTAAATCCAAATTTTCAAAATTGAGTTTTCCAAGGCTAGAGTCATTATTTTCTTCCACAAATCGTCAACATTTTGGAAATTTCAAAAACTGCAACAATATAATCTAGGTCTAAATCCAAAATTTCAAAATTGAGCTTGGTTATTTCCAAAAAATTTTAAAATTTTGGAAATTTCAAAAACTACAAAAATGCAAACTAGTAGGGTGTCCGGCATTTATAATGCAAAAAAAAGGTCTAAATCCAACTTACAAAATGGAGTTTTTGCAAGGCTATTGTCTCAGTTTTTTTTTTAAGGACAAATTTTGGAAATTTCATAATCTCCAAAAATGCAATCTAGGAGGTGTGTCCCGGGACTTATAATGCAAAATCCGGTCTAAATCCAAAATTTCAAAATTGAGATTTCGAATGCTGTAGTCGTAGTGTTTTTCCAAAAAACGTCCAAAATTTCGGAAAATTCAAAAAACTGCAAAAATACATTCCAGATGGTGTGGTCCGGGAATTAATAATTTAAAATATCCTTTATAAACGCAAAATTTCCAAGTTCAGTTTTCAAATGCTATAGTTTTGGTGTTCTTCCAAAAAACGTCAAAAATTTGGAAAATTCAAAAACTGCAAAAATGCATTCCAGATGGTGTGTGTCCGGGATTATTAATTCAAAATATCCGGTCTAAATCCAAAATCTCAAAATTGAGTACTCCAATCCTGTACACTTAGTGTTTTTTTCTAAAAAACGTTAAAAATTTGGAAATTACTACAAATCTGCCAAAATTGCAATCTAGTAGGTTTGTCCGGGATTTATAATGCAAAAAATCCCCCGTCTCAATCAAAAATTTCAAAATTGAGTTTTCCGAGGTGTTTTTCCAAAAAACGAAAAAATTTATGAAATTTAAAAACTGCATAAATGCAATTAGTAGGTGTGTCCCGAATTATAATGCAAAAAATCCGATCTAAAATCCAAAATTTCAATATTGGATTTTCTAAGGCTATATTCTTAGTGTTTTAACGAAAAAGTCAAAATTTTTGGAAATTTCAAACACTTTAAGAATATAATTAGTCGTATTGTCCGGGATTATAATGTAAAAAATCCAGTTCTAATCCAAATTTTAAATTGAGTTTGTGCCAAGTCTACTGTCAAGGTGTTTTTTGTAAAAAAAAGTCAAAGTTTTGGAAAATTTCAAAAACAGCAAAAATGAAATCTTGTAGGCGTGT
>JASPKZ010000639.1:0-32330 GCA_030220185.1 Diploptera punctata | reverse complement strand
ACTGCAATATTTGGGTAGTTTCTTTACGGTTACTTCACGTTCGTTTTTAAGCATTAAAGTGGTATCCTCCCTGTATCCCTGCCAAAATCGTAAACATTTCAATTCTGCTGCGAAGTTTCATTTAAAAGCAAATTACCGAAATTTGGATTACACTTGTGCACCAACCTACTCTAAAGAGATTAGTGTTTTGATTCAAGACATTCCTTAATTTTACTTTTTGTGAAATATTAAATATAGTGTATAAGAAAATACAAAAAAACAAAAAAACAACAAACAGTCAGTCATGGACGGAACGAATAACAAGACAATTCTTAGTCAAATTTGATTAATTAAATGCCGAACGTTGACGTTTTGTGAAATATCATGCTTAATGTTTGAACGACTGCCTACATTTGGGAAAATATACTATAGGGGTGAGAGAACCCTAGCACCTAAGAATATGACAGGTAAAAACAGGTAATACGACCGAGCCTACTGTCGAACCCGGTTGAATTTTTTATCCCACTGTTACGTAAAGAGTCCCAAAAGAGGAGCGAGTTGGGAAAAAAAAAAAAATTAAAGTGTCGAATCCAGGTCTTTGTTGTCGAGAAGTTGATTATTGACTCGGACGGCATTTATCGAACTTTTGACATCTGTCTTCTTGGAGGATGAGGGTGGCAAGTGGTAACAAATAAAAAATATAAATAACGAGATGATGTGAACCTCTAAAGTGTAGTCGGTAAACGATTGTTTACATTCAGATGACATTTAAACCCTACCTCCCCAGGAATGTAAAAATAATCGAAACTATGGTAACTATCGCTTTGCCTTTTATCACAGATGGTAGTAGTGTTGTAGTCCTACACCTGTACACATGCAAAATAATTTGTTTAAGTGCAAGATAACTTTAAGTACTCTGTTCCTGAGATTGTTCTAAATATTTTAAACATATAAATTATAACTAGTCGTTGCGAGTTGGGAATGGTTTTACAGATCGAGGAAAGTTTCAAACCGAGCCACAGTGAGGTTTTTATTTCGAGATTCTGTAAAAACACTTCACAAACAGGCGTTCTACATTTTTTGCCGATGGTGTAATCAAATAATTAATGATAGTGAAACAATACTCCTTGTGAAAATTTGCGTTTATTATAAACATTGACTAAAATTATAAATGAGCAATGTTTGTTACTCTGAAATAACAAGGCGCCGTGGAAAAAATATTATAACATGGCCGCGAGTATTATCTATTTATGTTTCAAATAAGTTCTTAATTTAAAGTACACGTATTTGTTTCCTATAATTATATTAATGCTACTCGGAATTTCCCGCATATACATTGTCGTAGTTACACACAGGGCAGTGGGTTTTACGCCCCCCCCGTGGGTGTAAAGTAATCTTTCAGTATAGTTATTATTTAGGTGCGCACTCCGAACTCGGAAATTGAATTTCAATATGGTCGCCCTTGTAAGTAAGTACACAACGCACTATCGCCCAAAAAAATAAATTGTGTAAAAATATGTAAAGTTATATATTCGTTATGTCTAATATATTTTTTTGTATATTAGGCTATTAGCCTATCTTAATTTAGGTTCGGGCCTATTCCTAAAGTAAC
Organism: Diploptera punctata; assembly: GCA_030220185.1. Taxonomy (NCBI): domain Eukaryota; kingdom Metazoa; phylum Arthropoda; class Insecta; order Blattodea; family Blaberidae; genus Diploptera; species Diploptera punctata. The sequence continues at coordinate 30,739 of JASPKZ010000639.1, read as the reverse complement.
ATTATATACCTTTAACACGAAGATCTTCTGGATTCTTTGTTATTTACATTGCATCGTAGTATAATATATTAACCTCACTTTTTTATAAAATTGGTGATTTTATGAGAAAAAATATAACACAGTACAAATCTTGGACAAAAAAACATGATTTTATTAAATAAAATTGTGATTCTGATAATAAAAATGTATTATTACCTATTTGAATATTTTCACTACATATTATTTATAGATTAATAATACATGACATCCTGATTCTACTTAGATGAGACTTTTGTTTTCTAACTCAATGTGTAATGGTCTAAGACGTCTTCATTTTATGATCTGTTGTGTGTATCCACAAGTCTTTTGAAGACAAAACCGAAATTATATATCGTAACTTAAAATATAATTACATATAATTATAATAGATAAAAAAATAATACATAAGTACATTCAAATGACTCTAAATCTGTATCTAAGTAGTGTAAATAATTTCTTACGTGTACTGTTATGTTCTAGTGTTTATTGGAGCTTAAGAAGAACATCTATATATTGTAGTAAACATAGTAGGACTTCAGGAATAATTAGGTTCTGTTTTTCTTCGCCAAGTTACAGAGCATCCAAACGAAGTGCATGAAGAAAACATGGTCGAGTAAAATGCTTCATTCTATCTGCAAAATATCGCAATCGCAGCACTTCAATCTCTAAACCTTAAAATAATTATGCAAATACTAAAATGATGACTGATAAACGTATTTCTTACAATTTTACTCTAGTTAAGATATGGATGCATATGTAGAACAGATTTAGAAGACAGTAAAATAGCCTTCTTTTATTACAGATTTATCTTACATTATGAGATTATTGGTGAAATAAACGTTACAAAAACTTTTATGCACAACCAGTGTGTTCAGTGTCACAGCAACGTTTAAATTTATCTATGACATTAGAAGAAAAGACACTTATCAGTAACCTCCCATTATAATTGCCATCAATAGATTTGAGGTTTTTAAAGCCACTTAGTTTCATAAGTCCTAATTCATGACTCTGTCGCTAACCACACAACACAAACCACTAGGTGATGGGAAGATGTTAAACGCGTGTAGATGTTTCCGCAGGTGGTCAGGCCAGATAAGATTTGACCTGCTGCAACGTTTTCCTCGATTTTGTACAAGTGGCGTCTTGGAAGAAGCGGTTCCATTATTTTCCCAAGCTGATGATTCTAACTGTCGGTACTTTTTATTTACAGTCTATTGACGCAGCTTCAAAGACCGTGTAGTTTATGATATTGGAGGCCTCCCTTGCTAATGTGTTGTATTTCATTACATTGTTTCCAAACGGGAAGGATCCATTGAAGTTTATAATTTTTCGCACATTTTCGAAGTCTCGATAAGCTTGAATGTTTTATACATGAGAACATGAGGGATTTTATCTTTCAAAGCTGATCCTGATGTTTTAAGCACAGTAAAAACTACATTTTTTAAATTTTCTTGCCTGACTTACAGTTGGGTGACAGCACATTATTCCTTTAATGTTCATCCGGGTTGATGCATAATTTCCATGGTAAGAAGGAGAGTCTGCGCGTTATACATCGACTCTAACAACACCCTCCAACCACTACTGAGATCCAATATGTGTATTTTATTATATCATCATCTTCTCTTCTTCTCTTCCTTCTTCTTCTTCTTCCTTCTTCTTTCTTCTTCTTCTTCTTCGTTTACGAAAAAGGTAAAAGCCCAATGCCTGTAATGAGATGTCAAGCATTCTCGCCGTCTACCTTTTTTAGAAAATCCCAAAGATCTTGCATTGAGGGCTGTATTAAGCATGACAAAACACACACACACACACACACACACACACACACACACACACACATATATATATATATATATATATATGCAGCCATTCATCTTAAGGAAGGAAAAAAATCTGAGCTAACAATTCTCAGTAACGTTGTTTCAGTTTCATAACATCGTAGCCTAATAACAGCCTGCAACAACACTAGTGCTTGTATTTTGTTTCCTTTCAGAGACCTACAAAACGACAACAAACACGCTAATCTACGGATCGAGTTTCAAATATGTTAAAGTTAGTGACCGTACTACATGCAGTTAAAATCTCTTTCAACAATATTAAAAAAAACAAACATCTAATATTTATAACATTGATAACTTGTTAAAACAAGCAAATGTTTTTATTTCCACATTTTATTTTCAATAAACACACAATCAAAGTGATATCACACAGCAAATAAGGATTTACTCTCTGAACCGAAAGAACCCAGTTATTTAAAAAAATAGATTTCAAGTTAAAGATATGATCTGTAAGACTTTAAGAATTTGAAAATACGCTCAAAATAAGATTAATGGAAAATGTATCTACATTATTTCCCTCTCAACACAAAAGTCTGTAAATATTATAACAACATATGAAGTAAGGGTTTATAAAACAAACACATTATCACCTCTCTATCTGCACTTAGCAAACAAATTAAAAATAACAATGATTGAGCGGCCTCTTGATCTCCAACATTTCAAGTTTTAACGCGCTGTTCACACAAGTAAACTAATTACACAGTAGAGCTACAACACGTTCCCCTTCCTCCACTGAAGAGCATTATTTAAAGTACAGCAAGCCAACGAACGCTTAACTCAGTACGTTATGCCTTGCTTCGTATGCATAAGACCACAGGTTCGGTTCCCGATTAGGTTTATTTTTTTAATTGCTGCAATATTTTCCTATTATATTCCACCTGTACATCATTACTAAAACGTGGTAACTACATACACAATTAAATTTATACCGGTAGCTAAATAGTGTTATAGAGATTACATAATATAGTGTGAAGTGGCTGGTAGAATTACGTGGCTGGAATTAAATGTTATAGGATGATTTTTGTGGAAATACCAATAAACAACAAAAATCATTATCGAGGGATTTGAAGCCTGACTCTGATATATACATTTAATTTTCTAGTAATTGCGTTAACGACTTACGCTACTCCGCACGTCGGATACTAGTCTTCTAAATGCTGGTTGTCTTGTTTAGTTTTTACACAATGCACGAGAGTTAAACTTTATTCTAAATGTCGTAATTAGAGTAATATTGTATACGTCGAACACTCGTAAATATATAGAAATATGTCTCCTTCATTGATCTTTAACTATTTATTATCATTAAAACCAAACACAGTGTAGGCCTATTTGAAACATTTAACAATGCGTTACCTCTTGAAACACAGCTCTATGCTCTTCGAGCATGCGCAGTGGGTGTAACAGCAGAATTCTGCGTTTTTAACTGCACATGGCCGTTTTTTTTAATTTCTATGTGTATATTTTTTTTGTGCCTGGATATTATGTTTGTCTTCTTACTTTAAACACAAATTGTTTAGTAAAAAAAATGTATTTTTTTTTTGGCAATTTCATACAGGAAGACGTTACGTTACGCTATCCTTCAACACCTGACATATTTAAAAAAAATGTACTAAGAATGTTTTACCATTCTAGGGTTGGCGAGAGAAACGAAGATCACTGCACAGTGACCCACAATCTAGAAGTCACTATTTGGCTTACAAATTTCTGTACACGCGTAAGATAACAAATTACAAGTGTATACGAATATCTGACTCTGCATAATTGATGCGAGGACTTTTAATTAGTTGTTACGTGCTAAATATTAGTAACTGATTTTAACAAACAATTTATTTGCGAGATACTTCGGTAATACATTAATCTATAATCATAGATAGGCGTATTTATTTAGAAAATAATAATAATAATTATAATTCATTTATTCACAGATGTTTAATGTTTACACATCTTCCTGTCCTTGAAGTTGTGTTTTCCTTGTACATTCGTCTTTACCCTTCCACACCATAACCTCCAGTCCTCTTGTTCTCATTATTACTTGTATCCATGGTGTGGACGACTCTCGATCATTCAAAGTCTGAAAGTCTGCCGGATGTTGGGGGTTTTCGGGCGGATGTAGGACGGATGTCGAGTGAATGTAGAACGGAAGTCTGGCGGATATCGGGCGGATGTAGGGCGGATGTCGGACGAATGTCCGGTGGATGTCCGGCGAAAGTCGGACGGATGTCATGTTGGGTGATTAATAATAACGGAGCAACATGAGAGCCCTTAAAACTAAACTTAGTTCAAATCCAGACCATGGGTGACCATAGGAAACAATTTCAGTGCTCTTCTGATCGGGAATCCAACCCGAGACCTTAAGAACTGTAGTCAGGACCTCTGACCACTAGCCCATGGAGCTGGTTACCATACATATATAATTGTAATTACACACTACAATAACACAGAACACGCATTTTCTAACATTTTTCGTTTGTAAAGTTATGTATTCAACATAATTGCATTTAATATGAGAGATCTACCTTTAACATCTATACTAATTCCGATCTAAGTTCCAGTTGTGATGTAAACAGAGCAGATGTATGACTGCATTTTTATTGGTTTAATGACAAGTTCACCTTTGGCCGAGCAAGTAAATGTAGTTCCCTCTCTAACACTAAATAAATAAAATTAAAATATCCTATATCTAGCACGTGCCTACGCAAGTGTTGTAGGAGCCTCTTAAAATATATAATTTCAATTTTAATAGGTTAAATATGTACTGCTTAATTCCTACGCATCCGCAATGCAGAATTCGTTGGAATTTCAGTTGTTTCAAGGTATATACCCCAGGTCCTAACATGATTATTCTCTGAGTTATATGTATGCAAAACACTGTTATGTAGTGAGTTAGTTCATAAGAAATATTTGCACCCAACATGAATTCCATGACGATGCTGGTGGGGGTACTTGTGTTTCTCAAGTCACGAGTAACCAAACTAGCAATTGTATAGTTAAATAGTTATTGTTGGCTCACCCTTGATTGGAAAATCTTGGCCATAAACAACACAAAGAAAGGAATTCAGAACAGAATATCAGATAGCATCAATGTTGGAAGAGAAATTTTGACTTTTCAGCGTTAGAAATGGTGGAAGAGAGATCAACGGGTAGGAGGAACACTTTAGCCGTAGAAAAGGCGACTCTCACACGGGAGAAAAGTTTAAACAAACCAATACGTTCAATCAGTGTTGTGTCCTAATTAATAATCAACGACACCCTTTAAAAGCTAAACTAATTAGTGTTGCAATTATAATCTGGGGGGAAAGGACCAACCAGGCCTTTTTTTTACAAGCTTGATATTATCTTACGTGCCCTAAATCCAGACAAGTGACACTGGTTTCTACTCCTTTCCGAAGGAACATATACTTACGATTTTTACGGTCCTAAAAAATCCATAAACGGCCGGCAGGGTTTGTTCCCGTGAACTTTAAACCAGAAGCGAGCATGAAAAGCTCTGGTCTAGCAAGATCGATTTGACGTCTAAGAAGAAGGAAAATAAAAAAAATGCTCTAATCGTATGCATATTGCATTCTCAATGTCATATTAACAGAAATTGTAACATAACGTGACTTTTTTGAAAAATAAAAATGTGCTTACGATTATTCAAACACGAGGAAACTTGTTTGTAATTTGATATCTAAATCGATATGGAGCTTTTTTCCTACGTTCAACAAATAATTTTATTAAAAGTAGATACATTTCGCAATAGTAAATTAACTATGCGAGATGGGGAAGTAGTTTTTAGAGAAGCGAAGAAATTATTAAAAACCGAGTGATAGCAAGGTTTTTAATTTCCGAGATTCTGCAAAACACTTCACAAAAATGTGTTGTACATCTTTTTGTTTGCACGATGGTGTTTTCAAAATTACAATTAATAGTAAAATAATAACATCTTTGTTGGAAATATTTACGTTCATTATAAACAACTGAACGACGTTAGCAGTCTGACCAATACATATTTGGCAAATGCCGAAAATCATTTAGTTGAGACTACAGGAGGCCGTGACACCAATCAGTGGAAAATGGCGGCAAGTGTGAATTTATTGTTTTCATATTGATTCAAACAAATCTCAGTTCATTTAAAATGCAGTGATTTGTTTGGTATAATGTATATTCACACTACCTTTTTTTTTGTATATACATTGCATTTAGTATACAAAAATGGCAGTGATTTTACTTCCCGCCCTTGGTAGGTAATTTGTAATATCTTCTTCTTCTTCTTCTGCTTCATGAAATTAGGCCTTTTGACCTGTTTTCACATCAAGTGGGATTTAATGAATCCTCCCATCTAGTAAATGGGCGTCCAACATTTCTATGTCCTATTGGTTTGTACTTTAGTAACAACTGAGGGATTCAATCTGTAGGCATTCTCTTGACATGTTCATACCAGTTGTTTCTCATGTTGTCAATTCTATTTGTTAAATTGAAAATATTAAGTCCTTCCTAATATCCTCGCTTCTTTTCTTGTCCAAAATTGTCACACCCGCTACTGAACGTAGGAACTTCATTTCTGCAGTTTCTATTTTCCTTCTGTCTGAACGGTTAAGAGTCCAATTTTCACTTGCATATGTTAAGACAGGCACTGCCATAATTTTGTAGAATTTTAGTTGTGTGCTCCTCAAAGTTTTATTTTTCAGTGTCCGTCTTATAGTGCCACACATTCTGTAAAATCTATTTAATTTAATATTAATATCTTCCTTCTGGCAGTATGATACGTTGCATCCTAAATAATTAAAATTGTTCACCTGTTGTATTATACTGTTATTAATACTGATTTTACACCTCATATGGTCTTTCCCGTTGAATGCCATTACTTTCGATTTACTTTCAGAGATTGTCATATTGAATTTATTTGCTATTTCGTTTAATTTATATGCTGCTATTTGTAAATTGTCTTCTGAAGAGCTAAGGATTGTCCTGATCGTCTGCAAACAGTATGGTATTTAGAATCGTACTGCCAACTTTAAACTCTGTGGTTAAATTTGATTGCCATTGTACAATGATCTCGTCTATATATATACTAAAGAGTGCAGGAGATAGCGGGCATCCTTGTCTGACCCCTTGATTAATTTCTAATGTATTATCGCTCATTGTACCTCCCTTTATCAATCATTATTTCTGATTTAAAATATAAGCTTTGCACAACTTTGACAATGTGTCCTGGAAACCCTTTGTCATACATTATTTCCCATAGTTTATTTCTTGACAGTCTATCAAATGCTTTTTGATAGTCAATAAAAAGTATGCAAGTTGGCAAATTAAATTCTCTCTCTCTTCTGAATAAGTTGCTCTATTGTGAAAATGGCATCTGAACATGACCGACCTTTCCGAAAGCCACACTGTTCTTCACTTAATATATACTCATTTATTATATTTAATCGTCTAGTAATAATCTTAGCGTATATCTTGTAAGCTGTATTCAATAAACAGATTCCCCTGTAACTTGTGCGCCTCGTGTCTACTTCCGTTTTTTAATAATGGGGGCTTATAATTCCTTTCTTTGCTTCATTCTCCGGGATTATGCACATCCCGTCATCCAGCACACTTTAAGTACATCTAAGAATCTCTGGCTTAATGTCCCTTGAGCATCATACTTTAAAAGTTCAATATTTAAACAGTCTATTCCTGGAGTTTTCTTATTTTTGAATGTTTCTAGAGCGTTCTCTAATTCTTTGATTTCAAGAAGATCTACATGTGCCATTTCCTTTAATTTGGGGTCAGTGTTTATTTCTGACGTATCTGTCCATAATGTTCCATAATATTTGAGCCACTCTTTTTCTGGTATATTATTTAATTTGGCTGTGTCTTTTTCAGTTGTATTCAGATGTTTCAAAACCTTGTAAGCCATATCCTGTGATCCATGGCAATCGTATTCTATATTGGATATATAGTTGTCCCAGCTAAGTCGTTTCAACTTCCTTACTTCTCTTTTAACAATGGCGCTTCTGTAATTATAAGCAATTCTATCTTCTTCTGATTTTGATTGGGTGTATTTTAAATATGCTCTTTTTTTTTGTTTTCGATCATTTCTTGAATTTCATCATTCCATATATATATATACCTATATTTTTCCTTCTTTTTGTAGATTTTGTCCCTAGGGCTTCCTCAGCAGCTTTTAATATAATAGTTTTTAGATCTTGCCATTCTTCATTCACATTAGTGCTTACAGCTCTTTGATCTACATAGTTTAATAATCGTGAAGAGTATAATCTCCTTATACTCTCTTGTTGTAATAAATGTACTTTAAAATTTGTCCTTTTTACTTTTGTTACATTTGTTTTCTTCTTGTAAATCCATTTATTTGGCATGTGAAACGTAGAGATGACGATGAAATGGTCTGAACTTATATCGTATCCTCTATATACACGAGTGTCAATCACATGAGGAGATAATTTCTTATTGCTCAATATATAATCTATTATTGATCTAGTGCCTCTCGCTGCCCAAGTATATTTATGGATATCTTTATGACGGAAAAGGGTGTTAGTTATTTTTAATTCATTAAAGCTGACAAAATTTCTAAGAGTTTTTCCATTCTCGTTTAAGGTATTCTCGCCGTTATTACCAATCAAATTCTCTACAGTCTCTTTTCCAACGCGGGCGTTAAAATCTCCTCCTAAGCAAATAAAATCTGTTTTATTAAGAGAGTTCAGATGTGTTTGTAAGGATTCATAGAATTCAGCACTTTCTTCTTTCTTTTCTCCCCTCCTCGGGTGCGTATATACAAACTACTGTTAGATGTCCTCTTGCTGTTTTCAGGCGAACATTCATTATTCTTTCATTCACGAAATTATAACTATGTATTTTATTTCTGAATTGTTTCTTTATTAGAATTGCTGTTCCTGCAGATGCCCTTTTATTCTGAGCAACTCCACTGTAAAATAGTATATAATCTTTTAATTCCTTAGTACCTTTCATTTTCTTTTTCGTTTCGGTGAGAAGGCAAATATCTACATTGGCTTTTGTTAACTCATTTTGAAGTTCTTCTTCTTTATTTGCTAATCCTCTAACGTTCCAAGTAGCAGTTCTCAATTTTTCTACAAGTCCTAATCGTTTATTCCTATTTCTTGCTCTGGTTGTCTTAGGTTGATCAGTCCGGTTATTCACTTGATGGTTGCCAGTAATGTAAATGTCTCCTGGTCACGTTACGAGCGTTACGCAGGACAAGTCTAGTGGTGGGGCTGCCACCTTAGAGCCTCTGGACGTGCTCTTCTGTGTATAATCCCCGCAGAAAGGGTTGCTCCTTCCGACTTAAGTCGTTGGAGACTTCACTCCTGTTACCCCGAGTATGGGCTCCTTTTAAACTCTGGAGAAAGAGTTGCCACTTCTGCCAGTTCCGCCGAGTTGAAATTTTCCTCCTCTGCCAGTTCGGTCGAGTCGTAATATTTTCTTCCTCGCCTTCGCTGCCATTGTGGTCTTCATCCGTAACCCTGGACAAGGGTAAAGCGTTATACCCCGCAATACTGGGTCCTTAGCAGAACTTAGTCACCGACTTAGAGTCGGGTCCACCCCCGCGTCGTGGACGCGCCTGCTAAGAGTTACCTAAGTGGGTTCAAGGAAGATGTCCCTGGTTCCCCTTAGGTCGGGTTAATGTCCGTGTATGATGCCACGAACAAAGGCTATTTGTAATATTACAGCTATAATTATTAAGTTATTTAGCCTATAGGTTGGCAACCCCGAAATATAGGAAACTGAACTTTCCATTATGGTCACCATTCCTGTAAGTACGACAGAACGCATTATCGTGCAGAAACGATTGTAAAAATGACATTTTTTTTACTAAGCGATAACAATAATGTTGATGTAATAACTGTATCGTAACGAGGCAACGTCACTCAATGAGAAAATAGAAAATATTTTTACAAATTAAATTTTAAAATACATTAATATTTAACAGACTGAATCCAGAAATGTTTCATCTATCAATATATACCGTGGAAATGTATGTATAGACCTTCCTCTATCAGGTAAACTTTTAATTACATAAGTTATCATGTTTAAATGAAAGGTACAGGAAAAATCCATGAAAGTCAATTTTTTGTCATTAAAAATGCATTTTAATTAGGCGATTAGAAACAAAGGGGTGTAAGTGATTTTTTTTCTCTTGAAAAAAGTGAGTGTGTAGAAGCATTAATGTCTTTTTCACGTTATCTGCGGGAAAACACGCATCACCCGCAGTTATCATTTCGAATTACACATGATTTTCTTATACAACTACAACATCAATACTGTAAAACTTGCACTTTTGCTTCTAACCTCCTCAATTATGCAGCGTACCAACTTTTTTTAAATATGTGCCTAATTTGGAAGGCAATTAAACCCACTATTTAAACAGATTCTTTTAATCTTTCATACACCTAAACTAAAGTACCTTCAATTGAGAATCTAATACTCTATATCGACAATAAAGTGACCAACTGGTACTTTTCTTGTTCCTCAAATGTATATTAATATATCACATGACACACTATATATGCATTGAAATGCTAACTCATTTTAAATCAAAACAAATTGAACTCTAAAATTGCAAATATTCTGTTTTTCATCCTTATGGATAACATTTCCTTTCATCTCTACATGGACCGAAACCATACACAATGCTAATAAAGGAATCAATGTAATTATAGAATGGCTAGACACAAATTTACTTTCTTTGAATATCTTAAAAAGTACATTAATTCATTTTTCTTTAACATCACGCGGTATATATGAATTTCATTCAAACCCCGGTCACGTTATTACAATACACAATTGTAACAACACATATTGCACATGTCCATCCTTGTGAGAATATCAACACAAGTGAAATATCTAGGTATTATAATAGACCAATATTTAAGATACGACAAACACGTTCCCTTGCTGTGTAACAAACTACGTAAAACTATTCACAAATTTATCATCCTTCGATTATATTTACCAATGTATGTATTGCGAACTGTTTACTTAGCTCTGGTTCAATCGATAATCCAATACGGAATATTAGGTTGGGGTGGAAGCGCAAATTCTATTATTTCTCCCTTAACATTACTACAGAAACGAATCATAAAAATCTGCTTGCAGAAACCTTTAGATTACCCTACAAATTTAATTTATTTAGAATTCAATGTGCCAAATATTAAACAAATATTCAAGCATACATTGCTTACTAATTTTCATAAAAATAAAAACGAATTTAAAGAGCACAATCAAAGTTTTTACAGCACCAGACAAGATACTACTTCTTTGCTACACGTTTCCAAAATGTTATACAACTTCTGGATCTAACCATAGTAGATATCTAGGACAAAAATACTTATTTACTCTCCTACTTACTGACTGGCACTATCGAACCCGTAGGTTCATGGCCGCGCGGACATAAGCTCTCCATACATCCCTATCCTGAGCTAATGTTTTCCAATCATTCCCTGTATAATCTACTTCCCTCAAATCATAGTTAATGTTGTTCTCCCACCTCATTCTTGGTCTACCAACTGGGCGTTTTCCTTCTGGCTTTCATACAAGAAGTTTCCATGCACGTTTTTCATTCCCCATACGCGCAACATGTCCTGCCCATCGCAGTCTACGAGACTTAACTGTTCTTATTATATCTGGCTTCCTATAAAGACCATGTAGTTCATTGTTATGTAGTCATCTCCATTCACCTGTCTGTTCATCTCTCTTTGGTCCGAAAATTTTCCTAAGAACTTTATTCTCAAATACTCGTAATCTCCTTTCCTCCCTTAAAGTAAGAGTCCATGTTTCGCACCCATATAATATAACTGGTAGAATAACAGTTTTATATATTTTCAGCTTAACGTTTTTTGAAAGGAGTTGGGACATCAAAAGTCTCTGCAATGCATAATAGCATGCATTTCCAGAATTGAGCCTATGTTTAATTTCTTTGTGCATCTCATTCCTATTAGTGATTATTGTTCCTAGGTATTTGAATTCAGCCACTTCCTCAAAATTTCCCTCATTTGTCATATCTAGGACCCATATTATATAATGAATTAATTAGATCCAATCAAGAACTAAGTAAACTAAACACAGCTAGTTTTAAAAAAGCAATTAAATTTATAATTTTTAATTAATAAAGTGAATAAAATAAATTATTTGAATATTTTCCCCTCCATGGTATATTTACCTTGTCGTGGTGGAGTGGCTTGTGTGCTTAAACGATCCTGAGAGCTATGCCGGCGGTAGCATTGCTGCCGATAGGGTTACCCATGCCGGACTGGTCGAAGGTGATAAGCCAGACGAAATAAGTACCTTGGTCGAAAGAGTGACGATCTTTCACCGTAAAAATACAACCGTCAAGAAATGCGGACATGGATTCTACTGGGGTAAAATTTTCCGGAGGTCAAATAGTCCCCCATTCGGTTCTCCGGGCGGGGACTACTTCAGGGAACCCATGCCAAAGGCTCAAACACAGGGACATGTTCCTAGGAACATGGAATGTTAGGACTTTATACAATAGCGGGGCACTAGAGATTGAACGCGGGAATTGGATAAATCGCCCTTGGATATAGTCGCTTTACAGGAAGTTAGGTGGCCAGGAGAAGGTAGTCAGGAATCAGGAAGCTTTGCATTATACTATGGGGGTGCAGAAAGACCTGCATTTGGAACGGGTTTTTTAGTCAGAAGGAGGATCCTATCCGCTATCCGAGATATTAAGTTTGTTAGTGATAGGATATCATACATAATTCTAAAGGGTAAACGACATGATTTTATAATTGTAAATGTACATGCCCCCACAGAAGATAAAGATGACAAGATCAAGGATGAGTTCTATGAAGAATTATAATGCGTATTTGATAGCCTTTCAGGATATCATATGAAAATTGTCTTAGGAGATTTTAATGCAAAAGTGGGGCGGGAAGATATATTCAAACCAACAATAGGCAAATTCAGTCTTCATGAAGATAGTAACGACAATGGGGTTAGATTAGTCACATTTGCCACATCAAAGAATCTCATTGTTAAGAGCACAAAATTTCAGCATAAGGATATTCATAAATACACCTGGACGTCCCCAGATGGAGAAACTCGGAACCAGATAGATCATGTATTAGTGGATAAACGCTGGCACAGTAGCATCATTGATGTTAGATCAGTTAGAGGGACAGACTGCAATTCAGATCATCATCTGGTCAGGATGAAAATCAGAAACGGCTATCGCTTATGAGAGGAACAAACGCTAAAGATGATTCTGTAAAATATGAATTAAAAAACTTGAAAAATGATGAAATGCGGCAAGAATATCAAATCAAAATTGCTAATAGATTTGAAGTACTGGAATCTTCAGATGACAATGTGGCAAACGAAGAAGAAACTGATATAAATAAAGAATGGGAGGCTATAAGAGATACTATTAAATTGTCAGCATCAGAAAGAATTGGTTGTTTAAAAAAGAGGCAAAACAAGAAATGGTTTGATGAGGAATGTGCAGACATTGTAAAGAAAAGAAAGCTAGCAAAAATGAAATGGTTACATGAGCCAAATGAGGTAAATTTAGAGCAATTGGGTAGTGTTAGACGGGAAACCACCAAGTTACTAAAGAGTAAAAAGAGGGAATGCAGGACATGTTGCGCGTATGGGGAATGAAAGATGTGCATGGAAACTTCTTGTAGGAAAGGCAGAAGGAAAACGCCCAGTTGGTAGACCAAGAATGAGGTGGGAGAACAACATTAACTATGATTTGAGGGAAGTAGATTATACAGGGAATGATTGGAAAGCATTAGCTCAGGATAGGGATGTATGGAGAGCTTATGTCCGTGCGGCCATGAACCTACGGGTTCGATAGTGCCAGTGAGTAAGTAAGTATTTGAATATTTTAAAATAATAAATATAAAGCATCTATTTTTGCTTATATTATTATAAATCAATATATAACTAATTACTTTCTTGTGTATTATTGGTTATAATCCATTACATTATATGATTTATATTATTTTATGTATATCATTCTCCATTCCATTAATTCTCTTGTTAGAATAAGTCTTATTCCCAATACATTATTATTTTTTATTTGCATGTGCCATAATTTATGTAAAAATGAAACTGGCCCCAACTTTAAATGTATATATTCTATTTGTATTATTCATGTAACTGAACTGCACCCGAGCACGAGCACTTGCTCATTCGGGTGACAATACTGTGTATAACATTTATTTGTAAATACAATATATTCTTATTCTTAAATTAAATTTATTCTTATCTATTATACAGTAATAATCCTCGTTCCTTAAAATAAACAAAACTTCATGCCGCGAGAGGATTGCAAGACAATTGATCTATTAATTGTCTGACCTCTTGTGTCATTTTATAGAGGTAGGTAAAAGTGTGTAAAGTGATCCCACTACAGGCCATAGACGATAATGTTAATAGTATATGGTTGATATATGGACAGTTTACCACTATTTTTTTTTCAGAATATTTTAATGAATTTATCCTATTCTAGCTGATGCTTACAGCCTTATTTAAAATTCATCCTCTATTTGGTTTTTTTATTTTTCTTTAAACTTTTTTCTGCTCGAAAATGTTTTTCTCGCTGGTACATAATGAAGATAGCAAAGAAAAACACAATAAAACAAACGGATATCACACCCAAAGTTAAATTTAGAGAGAGGAAATGTTTAATTAATAACAATCCCAAAAAAATATCTAGGATCATCAGGGATTCCATGACCCTGACGATAGTGGGAGTGTTTCGAGCTAAATCAGAAGCACCATGGCAGAGCTAGCTTTACTGGACAAATCTTGGGCCGAGAAACAAAATAATTAATTAATCTCGAAGAACGTGTCACACTGCATCAATGCCGGAAGAGAAAGCTTGAATTTCCAACGAAAGATTGCAGAAGAGAGATCAATGGGCAGGAGGAAAACGTTAGCCGTAGAGAAGATAATCTTCTACGGGATATAACCTTAAATAAATCCTAGCGTTCCAAGTTGGAGTTTGGATGATAGAACCGACTCCAAAAGTAATCCGGCAAAAGAAGCTAAACTACGTCGGGTAAAACATAGTTTAGAAACCTAAAATATTTATTCAGCGTTATATATATTTAACGACGCTATTTAACATAATTGCATAATTAAAATATGGGCGAGAAAGGATCAAGATATTATGCTCCGAGTTATATTTCTTCAATCGTGAGGTTCTTTTACGTTCCGTAAATATATTCACAGTACCTAAGTGTTTGGTGACTTTCTGACGGAACAAGTACTCAGTATTTTTACGTCCTATAAATCCACAGATCTCGGCGAGTTTGAACTCGTGACGCTGGAAACCAGATGGACGCATGCTAACCATTAATCCACCAAGATTTTCTACGATGTTCAAGAAGAAGAAGGAAAAGAAAACAAAGGACAAAAAGAATATATTTGATATATCTGTTCACTTGCATGTATATTACAAACTAACTAACTAACTAACTAATTCATTGGCATTATCAAACCCGTAGGTTCATGGCCTCACGGACATAAGCTCTCCATACATCCCTATCCTGAGCTAATGCTTTCTTATCATTCCCTATATAATCGCATATATAATATAAAGAAGCTTCAATGCATGTCTTTCATTCCCCAATCATGACAAATGTCCTGCCCATCGCAGTCTACGAGACTTAACTCTTCTTATTACATCTGGATTCCTATTTAACGACCATGCAGTTCGTTGTTATGTAGTCTTCTCCATTCACTTTTCTGTTCATCTCTCTTTGGTTCAAAATGTTTCCTAAGAACTTCCACCTAGTGTCAAATTAACAAAATTTTAACTTCCTGTCACATTTTTATGAAGATAAAGCTGTGATTTGAGAATTTTTGAACAAGGGATTCCATGAGAAAACTAAATGAAATGTGTTGTTTTATTCGATATGGGGCTTTCCGCTACGTATAGTTAATATAGGGTGTCCGAAAAGTCTCTAACCATTTCTGGGAAGAGCAGTTTATTTCAAATCAAATGTTTGCAGTATCAAAGAAGACACTGTAATTGGACGAAATCACTGCAGTTCGACATGACTGCCCTCCATATCGAAGCAGAGTTGCCATCTCTCCTCAGCGCACCTAAACACACGCCGCAACATTGCTGGGGTAATTGTACGCACTGATGCCGAAATGCGTTCACGCAGGGGTTGCAAATCCCTAATTTTGACCTTGTAAACCTGACTCTTGATGTAACCCCATACAAAGAAGTCCAAGGGCGTTGGATCAGGCGAGCTTGTTACCCAGATCCGTGGTGAGCCTTGTCCAATCCAGTGTCACGTCTGGCTGATGTATTTACGCGCTATGTGAGCAAAGTGTGGTGGGAAGCCGTCTTGTTGGAACACCACCGAATCCAGAATGTTGACGCAAACAATTGGGGCTCCAGGAATAGCTCAAACGTGTCCAAATACGATGCTGAATTGATTGTTGCTTCAGCAAAAAAGAATAGAACCAAAAATGCGCTCTTGGGAGAGGTGCAATCATACTTTCACCTTTGGAGTGTTACGTCCCAATTCCATGGCGATGTTTGGTTGTTCATCAGCCCATATCCTGCTGTTGTGGCGATTGATGAAGCCACAAGTATGAAAGGTAACCTTATCACTGAATAGGACGTGTGCCTACAAATCTTCAAAGTTTACTGCTTTAATTAAGTCGTGGCACATGGTCATGCGTGCCGCATAGTCTTCAAGTTCAAGATGATGGAGTATCTGGATGTGGTAAGCCTTTTTCTTCATTACGAAGTGCAAGATTTGCCACACAGTGGATCTTGGGATGTCGTGTTCCCGACTGATACGGCGTACCGACGCTTTTGGACTCTGCTCGAACGCCTGTCATACGGTCTGCTCAGTTTCGTGTGATGTCATAGCCGTTCAGAACGTTTCTCGTCATAAAACATTCACAGTTCTCTTGAACGTGTTCACCAAACTTCTTATGGTTGTTCGCGTTGGGGCAACTGTTCGGTGCCGTCAGCGAAACCGTTCATGTATCTCAGCGAAGGGCAATCTACTGAGTCTCCAACTTACGACGTCTATTCGTTGTTATATATTTCAGAACAATAGAGAGTAAACAATTAGTGATTTTTCAAAAATGGTTAGGGGATTTTCGGACACCCTGTATATATTTCCATTCCATTAGCGTAGTTTAACCTCACACTTTGTAGGACCTTTTACGTACCACAGACCACCAGGGCCTTTTAGTAGCACCACTTGTCCGGAGAGCGATTTTAACTGTGGATCATAGCACATACTTCTTAAACCACACAAGGACATGTTTGGTCTCAGCTCAATGTCAAGACCTCCTCCAAGACAACACAATATTAAGACGAAACACACATTCACACACACATTTCATACTAAACATGACGAATGTGACAATGATGGCCAGATGATGTTCGCGGAAAAATGTCGCCCTTAATAATTTGCAAAGAAGATAACATTCATAGAAAATTTGCATGGTGTGCACCTTGTTGAGTAACAAATAATTATGCAATAACTTACGAGTACGTTACGTAGCAACGCCACTAAATGTGAGATTGAAAAATATTTTAAAGTAATAAAATATTAATATTTCATAAACTGAATTCAAAACTACTTTATCTATAAGTTTATACTGCTAAGAATTTTAGACACAATAATGACAAACGATTTTTCTTATCAGGTAAACATAAATACATTTTCACATAACATATTTATCACCGTTTAAATGGCTGATTGAATAACATAACAAATTTAACTCTAAACTCACAAATATTCTAATTTACCTTATTTCAGATAACATTTTGTTATTATGCTTTAAAATAAAGCATTCCTTTCTTTAAACTAAATTAAACTCATGGAGCGATAAGTGTGCAAGGTACTTGGTATAACAGAGAGGTAGACGTTATAGCTATGTGTGATAAGTGGTCAACCGTCGGATTGTCAAAATGTCATACACGGTATATTCTACAACTGAAATTCCTCACAATTCTAGGTGGACACCGTTCCACACTAGCCGACATTCAGTGAGTAAATTTCTTCCACATAGGGACTCGAACCAGGGCATGTTCGGTAGCTCTGCGATACGGTGCAATGTCTTAGACGCTGTAGGCCTATTTATCATTTTCAACATTATCACTATATGAACATTTCAGCACCAAAAACTCTCTTCTATCGATTGCTTATTTTTTATAAACTCTACGTTACATATTGTTTGAAATATCCATTTAATCTATATTTTTCACAATTGTCTACTTTTTTTAATTTATTGCAGGTCGTTTATTTGTTCTCATCAGGCTTCAAAATTATACATTTGAAGTTGTTTGTTTCCCATGATCATTCCCATCGATTGAATTATTTTAATGTAAAATTTAAGAAAAACCAAAAGTTTTCACAAAAAAAAACAATTAAATCGCATGAAAAATGTGATTACTATGTAAAGGCACACACGTCCTTCTCGAGGTTTATTAGGTACAATACACACAACCCCAATTTATATCACGGCTAGTTGCTGTAAGTGGTGTAATTTATACCACTGCAGCCCTTAGGAAACCCTTGGGAAATTGAGTAGTTAAGACTCACACCTTTCTAGACATTTGATGCAAGATATCAGCCGGATTGTCAGCCCTTCCCAACGGCTTTACACTTAGAACGTATGTATGGTACTCAATTGGTTGAGACGCACATTTAAACTTACAGCAATGGGCCGTGAGAATGTTTACGCTAGTTAAAATATATATATATATATATATATTATCTTTTACATTTTTTAATCCCAACAATTTTTACGTTAGAATTTAAAATTTGGTCTGAAAGCAGTACTTAGTTTCATAATGTCCTGTTACCACCACAATACAAAACACAACTTGGCGATGGGAAGATGGTAAGTCGGTGTAGATGTTCTGCAAGGTGGTCATGACCAGTTAAGATTTGACACGCTGCAACTGATTTTTTCTTTGATATTTTAGGTACAATTTGGAGCGTTACAAGAAGCGTGTTCCATTTTTTTACCCAAACTGATGTTTCTATAGTGTTGGTACATTTCTATTGACTTCAGCTTCACGAGTTGATGTAGTTGTGTGATTAATTGGGGCTCCCTTGGCTAACGTGTATGTTATTTCATTTCCTTCTATTCCACAATGGGAACGAAGTTTAATTATTTCCTGCGTATTTTGGAAGTCTCTGAATAAGGATTGAATGTGTGATACATGAGAACATGAGGCATGTTTATGTTTCCAAGCCTGTATTTCTGATTTTGTTTTGATCTGAGTAAAATACTACATTAATGTTGAGTGATTCCGGGTTATGTGGCCGTGGCCCATAGTTGGTGTTGATACCAGACGTTTCGCCCTCAACTGCGGAGGGCATCTTCAGTGGCGAGTGCTTCTATGCGTGTTTCCTGGTCGGAAGATCTACTTAGAATGAGCGCTGTGGACGTAGAGGACGTTGTATTAGTGGTGGGTGCAGGGTGAGTGGGCGTGGCTCTTGCTGATTGGCTAATAGTCGTCTCCTTGTTGTCACTGGTGTTAATGCATTTATTTTCTAGTGTATGAAACCAGGCCTTAGACAGTTTGATACCTTCTTCTTTTCTGTTAATATTTCCCTTATGCTTGTGTATTTCTATAGCCTCTCGGTATAATCTAGGGAAATAGTAGGAAGTTGTGGCTAAAACTTGTGTATCGTCGAATAGAATCTGGTGTCCATTCTTAATGGCATGTTCCGCTACAGCTGATTTATCCATTTCTCCTTGTCTGCAGTTTCTTTTATGTTCTGATAAACGGGTGGCTATACTTCTTTTCGTGGTCCCTATATATGATTTACCACACGAACAAGGAAGTCGATATACGCCGCAAGTGGAGAGAGGTGGCCGAGGATCCTTAGCTGAGCGAAGGCAGTCTTCTATTTTTCTTGTAGGTCTGTAAACTGTTTTTATGTTGTATTTTCGTAGGAGTTTTCCGATACGATCTGTGACTCTTTGTACATATGGTAAGTAGGCTATGCTGGTTGAGGGTGTGTTATCCATTCTGACGTTCTGTCTTCGTGGATGTATGGTTTGTCTTATTTCCTTGGATGTGTAGCCATTTTTCTGGAAACAATTGAACAGATGGTGTTGTTCTTGTTTAAGGTGTTGTGGTTGGCATAACTTAGTCGCTCTGTCGAACAGTGTCTTAATGACACCTCGCTTTTGTCTTGGATGGTGGTTAGAGTCTTTCTGCAGATATCGGTCTGTGTGTGTAGGTTTTCTGTAAACTGTATGTTGAATTTCCCCATTGCCAGTCCTTATTATTTGAACATCCAGGAAAGGAAGTCTTCCATTATCTTCTTTTTCCATTGTGAACTGTATTTTGTTGTGTCTGCTGTTAAGGTGTTGAAGGAAACGTTCCAATTCTTCACTGCCATGTCTCCATACTACGAATGTGTCATCAACATAGCGAAACCAATGTTCTGGAGACTTGGGAGCTGTTTTTAGTGCTTCTTCTTCGAATTTCTCCATGAAAAATTCGCTACTACTGGCTTAGAGGACTGCCCATGGCTACTCCGTCGGTCTGTTCATAGTAGCTGTTGTTCCATTGGAAGTAAGTAGTAGTTAGTACATGCTTGAATAAATTGGATATTTTTTCTGTGAAAATCTGTCTAATGTAGTCCATGGTCTCATTTACCGGCACCATGGTGAAAAGGGAAACCACATCGAAGCTAACCAGTATATCTTGAGATGTTACGTTTATATTCCGTAGTCTCTCAATGAAATGTGTCGAGTCTCTGATGTAGCTGTCCGTTTTTCCAAGGAGTGGTTTCAGAAGTCCTGTAAGATGCTTTGCCAGTAAGTAGGTCGGGGAACCGATGGCACTGACAATTGGCCGGAGTGGAATGTTGTTCTTGTGTATTTTTGGAAGACAATAGAGTCTTGGAGGTTGAGCTTCGGATACGCGTAATTTCTTCTTAATTTCTTCTCCCTTTTCACCATGGTGCCGGTAAATGAGATTTTTAAGCCAGAAGAAATTAAGAAGAAATTACGCGTATCCGAAGCTCAACCTCCAAGACTCTATGGTCTTCCAAAAAATACACAAGAACAACATTCCACTCCGGCCAATTGTCAGTGCCATCGGTTCCCCGACCTACTTACTGGCAAAGCATCTTACAGGACTTCTGAAACCACTCCTTGGAAAAACGGACAGCTACATCAGAGACTCGACACATTTCATTGAGAGACTACGGAATATAAACGTAACATCTCAAGATATACTGGTTAGCTTCGATGTGGTTTCCCTTTTCACCATGGTGCCGGTAAATGAGACCATGGACTACATTAGACAGATTTTCACAGAAAAAATATCCAATTTATTCAAGCATGTACTAACTACTACTTACTTCCAATGGAACAACAGCTACTATGAACAGACCGACGGAGTAGCCATGGGCAGTCCTCTAAGCCCAGTAGTAGCGAATTTTTTCATGGAGAAATTCGAAGAAGAAGCACTAAAAACAGCTCCCAAGTCTCCAGAACATTGGGTTTCGCTATGTTGATGACACATTCGTAGTATGGAGACATGGCAGTGAAGAATTGGAACGTTTCCTTCAACACCTTAACAGCAGACACAACAAAATACAGTTCACAATGGAAAAAGAAGATAATGGAAGACTTCCTTTCCTGGATGTTCAAATAATAAGGACTGGCAATGGGGAAATTCAACATACAGTTTACAGAAAACCTACACACACAGACCGATATCTGCAGAAAGACTCTAACCACCATCCAAGACAAAAGCGAGGTGTCATTAAGACACTGTTCGACAGAGCGACTAAGTTATGCCAACCACAACACCTTAAACAAGACAACACCATCTGTTCAATTGTTTCCAGAAAAATGGCTACACATCCAAGGAAATAAGACAAACCATACATCCACGAAGACAGAA
The DNA here is from genome assembly GCA_030220185.1 of Diploptera punctata. Taxonomy (NCBI): domain Eukaryota; kingdom Metazoa; phylum Arthropoda; class Insecta; order Blattodea; family Blaberidae; genus Diploptera; species Diploptera punctata. The sequence goes on along the minus strand of JASPKZ010000639.1, from coordinate 9,001 downwards.
CGTCAGAATGGATAACACACCCTCAACCAGCATAGCCTACTTACCATATGTACAAAGAGTCACAGATCGTATCGGAAAACTCCTACGAAAATACAACATAAAAACAGTTTACAGACCTACAAGAAAAATAGAAGACTGCCTTCGCTCAGCTAAGGATCCTCGGCCACCTCTCTCCACTTGCGGCGTATATCGACTTCCTTGTTCGTGTGGTAAATCATATATAGGGACCACGAAAAGAAGTATAGCCACCCGTTTATCAGAACATAAAAGAAACTGCAGACAAGGAGAAATGGATAAATCAGCTGTAGCAGAACATGCCATTAAGAATGGACACCAGATTCTATTCGACGATACACAAGTTTTAGCCACAACTTCCTACTATTTCCCTAGATTATACCGAGAGGCTATAGAAATACACAAGCATAAGGGAAATATTAACAGAAAAGAAGAAGGTATCAAACTGTCTAAGGCCTGGTTTCATACACAAGAAAATAAATGCATTAACACCAGTGACAACAAGGAGACGACTATTAGCCAATCAGCAAGAGCCACGCCCACTCACCCTGCACCCACCACTAATACAACGTCCTCTACGTCCACAGCGCTCATTCTAAGTAGATCTTCCGACCAGGAAACACGCATAGAAGCACTCGCCACTGAAGATGCCCTCCGCAGTTGAGGGCGAAACGTCTGGTATCAACACCAACTATGGGCCACGGCCACATAACCCGGAATCACTCAACATTACGATTACCGGCCGTGAAAGCCTGCATTCAACTAAAATACTACATTTTTTAAAACCTTTATGCCTGACTTACAGTTGTTGAAGGGCAAAATGTATGGTTGTCAATTTTCCATCAGAGGTGATGCAGTAATTTAAAATGATATAGAAGGAGAATACTGTAAAATATACACAGACTGCAACCTTGTCCTCCAACCACTAGCTGACAGCCAATATGTGTATATCATCATCTTCTTCTTCCAAACAAGTTGAAGGCCGATAGCCAGTAATGGTTTCATTGAATCATTCTCTGTCTATCTAGATCTCTTCCCTTGAATATGTTATTGAAGCAAGACATAACCTATAACCATTCATCTTACTGAAACTATATGTTAACAGCTCTCAGTGCAGTTGTTTCAGTTTCATGTTTTCTAACATTTTCTGTCAAATAATAGTCTGTAACAGCGCGTTAAACGTAAGAGCCATGTCCAGAGCGATGTATTTTGTTTCTTTCCGAGACCTACAAAACGCTAATCAGCAGATAAGTTTCAAACATAAGTAATTTAGTGATTGCACCACTAGCGGTTAAAATCTCTGCGAACAATTAAAAAATAAACACTGTACGATCTATTATTTATACATTAATAACCAGTTAAAATTAACAAATGCTTTTATTTGTTCATTTTAATTTTTAAGTGTTATTGCATAGCATGTAACAATTTACTCTCTGAACTGAACAAACCCAGTTATTTTAATATGTTTTATTTGAAGTTAGAGATATGATCTGTAAGGCTTTAAGAATTTCAAAATACGCTCAAAATAACATTAATGGAAAATGTATCCACATTATTTCCCCTCAACAACAAAATTCTGTAAATATTATACACCATATAAAGTCATTGTTTATAAAACAAACACATTATCTGCTATGTGTACGTGCATTTGCTGGATATTACGTAAGTCTACCTGTTTTATAAATATTTTTTTTTAGTTAAAGATATTTGTGACAATTCAAAACAAAAGTTAACTACACATTTTGTTATGTAGGCTGTTGTTCAACAACTGATAATTAAACAAAAATACTAAGAATTTACTCTTGTTCAAGGGATGGCGTGAGAAACGACGATAGAATGATTCACAATGTGAAAAAATCGGCAAAAATCTGGAACTAACTATTTGGCTCCGAAATTCATCCACATGAGTAAGATTAAAAATTATAACTGTATACGAAAATCTGGGTCGGAATAATTTGTGCCAGGACTTGTAATTAGTTGTTACACGCAAATATTAGTTAATGGCTAAGATTAATATTTAATTTTAGGAAGTTATATCTTGAGGTTATTTTAATTATATTATTTTTAGTCTGGACATTAACATTGAGATACGATGTCCAGACTAAAAATAATATAATTAATGGCTAACAACTTATTTGCGAGATACATCGAAAAACATATTAAACTATAAATATAGATAGGCGTATTAATTTAGAAAGCAATAACAATAATAATAACAACAACACATATATATTTATTTACAGATTTTCAAACTTTACACATCTTCTTTGCCTAAAGTTAAATTTTCCTTCTCCATTCGACGTAGCGTAGTGGTTAAAGACATTGATCTACAAGCCGGAGGGTTGAGGGTTCAAGTCCCATTGGGGTCACGATTTTTAAACTCCGAGTTTCACGAGGTCTTCGAGTTTCATGGGCTCCTCAGTTTCACGGTCTCTTCGAATTTCACGGTATCTATGAGTTTGACAAGGCTCTCTCTTCAATAATATGAATGCGTAATTCTGTTTGACACAATTATACGTAGTGAGTTACATTAATATAATTAACAGATAATTTGTCGATAGTTTGACCAAAATGTGGGATAAAAATTCAGGTTTTTAATGCTTAATTTCACCGCCCGAAAATTATAGTCTCATAATTTGTATAACGGTTAATCTATTTGATATATTTGTACCTCACCTACTTGCGCTTGTGTAGTAAATTGTTCACATGTTCCCCTCTACCGTAAAGTAAAAAGTTTGATTTTTACTGGTTCATTGAAATTTTTTATCACTGTGCACAGAGCGGCTGGTAGCGGGAAAAACAACAGTATTTGTTGCGGCAGAATTTCAGGAACCACATGCGACAGTAGTCACGTCGGCTGCAGGTGAGCAATTACACGTATTGATATGTAACAACTTCAGTAAGTCTTTAGAGCAATCCCAGTATTATTTAACATATAACGTGTACACAAATATAGGATCATACTTTAAACTACTACTTTTTTCGCTTTGGATAATCATATCAAAATGAAATTGGTTACAATCAAAAGAGAAACTCAAAATGTTTTGGGCACGTTAACAATGTTAACAATGGAGAATAATGCACAACAATACAGACACTAAACCAAACTAAATCATGTTTCTTGTTGTCGATGTGGGTTATTTGTTGAATGTTTAGCAGACAGGTTAAATGAGAATGTTTGTTGTGCTTTTGAAACTGTGTTGTTATTAAATAAGTTTCATGGAGTTATGGCGAACCCCTAAGAACACAGTAGGTGTGTTTTGGAATATCACACAACACAGAATCCGATGCTGGTTCAGCGTGCTTTTAGGCGAAAGTTTCAACATCAGACTCCTGCACCCAAGTCATTTTGAAGTTTTGCCGTGATTTTGTGGATCGTGGCTGCATATGTATTCAAAGGAAAATCCATTCAGGGAGACGATCTGCCGATGCAGAGGTTGTGGATCAAGTGCGGGAGACATTTATTGCGTAGTCCCAAGGAGTCTGTCCGTAGAGCTAGTCAACAATTAACACCCCTAAATCCACCGGATTTAAGATGCTACGTACAAGACTGAAGTTCCACGCTTACAATCTCCAATTAGTGCGTAAGTTGAAATCTGATGATCATGCAAAGCGATTAAATTCCACTGAGCATTTCATGGCACTAACGGAGGATAATGAAGAACTGTCAGAAAAAATAGTTTTCAGTGATGAGGCAACTTTCCAGATTAGTGGAAAAGTGGACAGGCATAATGTTAGAATTTGAGGGAGTGAGAATCCAAACACCATTGTGGAAGTTGAAAGAGACTCCCCTAAAGTGAATGTCTTTTGTGCCGTGTCGAAACGTAAAGTCTATGGCCTATTTGTCTTTCTACAGGCCACTGTCAACGGTGCAATCTATCTTGATATGCTCACTGAATGGTTATTTCACAATTTGAACAAGAAAGCAATGAATATCTTTTCCAGCGAGATGGAACACCTCCTCATTGGCATTTGCATGTTCGGGAGCATCTGAATGACCGGCTTCCAGGAAAATAGATTGGACGTGCCGGAGATGATGATAATGTTTTCTACAAGTGGCCGCCGAAGTCACCTGACTTGACGGTCTTTGACTTCTTTTTATGAGGTTACATAAAAGATCGTGTCTATGTACCCACATTGCCTCAAAATCTGCAAAAAAGATCCAGCTTCGTATCATTGCTGCCATCCAGTCCATTTCTTAACATATGTTGGAGGGCGTGTGGCGAGAACGGGAATATCGCCTCGATGTCTGTAGCATCACTCGTGTGGACCACATTCATTGCCTATGAGGTATAGCAAAAACGTTTTGAGTTTCTCCTTTGATTGTCGACAATTTCATATAGATACTATTATCCAAAGCGACGTAGTAGTAGTTTAAATAATGATACTATATTTGTGGACACGGTATATAATATGCTGTTCCTGTAAATTTGAATGTATTATCTGAGAGAAATGATGTAGGAGACTAAGATGATAATGAAAAAACTCGTAGGCAATTTCACATTAGATATTCGCTACTAAAACGGTTGTGACTATCTGCTATTTTATAAACACTGTTTAGAACTTATATATTATTTCCCTCGGTTATTATAAAGTTTATTCCAAAAACAATTTTTTAAAATCAAATCCAAGAGGACACTTCATGTATAAATACGATTATATAAAAACGATAAATATACTATTAAAGATGTTAGGACCAAAACTTACTTCATGACTATCTGACATTACCTGGACTATATAAATGATATGCTACCACAGTACTGGAGATATATATATATATTAGTTATGCTCTTCTCTCTAATTAAACTAGTCACTGTGAAAAATATTAAACGTACCTTTTAAAATGTATCCTTGGTATGATGTTTCCAGGAACAGCGGAAGTACGATACCGTGAAGTCGTGGAGAACTTTGTGTGAGGATGTGTACGGCGAGGGTGATGACAACCATTAATTATACCTGTTTAGGTAAAGTTTATGTATGAATTCTTTATTTTTTATCTTACCAATATTTACTCATACGCCAATTATTGTTTTAATATAATTACTTACTTAATAAAAAAATATGGATAAGAACATAGTTAAAAACTTCCTGCTTTGTTGTAAAGTGGTCTCTATGTCAAGTACAAAACGTAACAAATCACTGTAACTGCTCTAATATCAAGATATTTTCAGAACGTTGTTTGAAACATAATATCCAGCAAATTTTGACGTGTACTCATAGATTTATAACTGATAGTATATATGAAATTTTTATAATGAACAATTAAATATTTATTTTCTTGTTAATATTTACAGACATCTGACAATGTGATTTCGTTTGTTTTCTCGAATAAGTGAAAGAATAGTGAAAATATTAAAATATTAATCCAAAATCAAACTGATCTTTGGAAAAATTGGGAATACCGAATAACAAATGCTGCATTATATTGGTTTGATCTACAAAAAGGTATGTATTTACATTGTAAACCTGTAAGTAAATAATAATTATTAAATATCATATGTACTATTATTATATTATTACTGTTGTCATTGCAGGAAAATAGCCAAGACTAACGGCTGCTGCCTTACAGCTCAGTGTTGATTCTATAAGGTCTAGAGAAAGACAGACTGGATGACAAATTACCTGGTACTCCAGGTTGTGGGTTTTTAGAAATTTATAAACATCCCCTCGAGATAGTAAGTTTAACAAATTTATTAAGAATGCGTACACTTTTATTGTATTTATAAATCCCTGTTCTATAGATATACAATTTGCACTCCCATATGACCAAAGAGAATAAAGTCGGACTGAATCAATGCTAGCAAAGTTTTAGTTGTAATGTAAACAAACCTGCGTTTTCATTGGTCGAAAAACTGTTTACATTTAAACGCGTATGAAAATTTATTTCGCATTCTAACACGGGAAATGAATAATGTGTATATATATATGTATATATATATATATATAATGACCACCGCTGCGGTCTCGAGGTACCGTGCTGCCTTCTCACGCAGCGGGCCCGGTTTCGATTCCCGGTCGGGACAGGCTCCTGGGTGAGGTATTTTCGGGATTTTTCCTCGCCTGTTAGACAAATGTCAGGAAGCTTAGGGCCCAACGGTCCCGGAAAATCATCCGGCCATCATAATCATCATCCTTCACCGGTGTGGAAAGCTTGTAACACTTTGGGAAGCAGAGATGTAACATGTGTCATGTCACGTGGAAATGCAGCTCGTAGTACGAACATTTATACAGAATTGTCGAACCGCAGGAGAAACACCGCAAACATCTGTGCAACGTAATACTAGCTCCTATGCTGAGCCATAAACTTAAAAAGCCAACTAAAATATAAGTATTCACTCTCAGATCTTTCCAAGAATTAATGGAACACATTCCAGAAGTTTATCTTACAGTTTACTTAGTTATTAGTGTATTTTTTGTGTTAATACTGCACTTAGTGTAAATAAATATATATTCATTCTATGTTCGCTGCATTGTAATAAATTGAAGTTTGAAAATATATGTTGCATATGTTGGTTGCATTGGAACACAGAATATTCGTTAAAATCAATATCAAATATATTCATGGTATCTATCTAGACATAGCGTAGAAATGAACTTCCTTAGAGGAACAAAAGGCTGCACAAGATTGGATCGGATAAAGAACTGAATATATAAGAATAGAGTTAAATATGTATCCACTGAATTAAAAATAAATCAAATAATACAGAGACAAATGGTTTAGACATATATAAAGAATGAATATAACAAGATTATCAGACGCAGCATTTAACTACAAGCCAAGTGGAACAAGGGAACAAGGAATGTAGGAAGATAGAACAACCATTAGGCGGAAGAGGCAGTTTGCTAGCCCGTGAAGTGGTGTCTATCTAATTCAATATTGTAAAGAAATGCATTCAAATAAACGTTAGGAAACGTATAAAAAACGTTGTAAATGGTTATAAATGACTTTAAAAAATAATAGTTTTATAAAACTAAAAGAACACGCTTTATTAGAAAACTAAAAAATGAAAAATAATTTTAATTTCCAATACGCTTGGGATAAAATAAAGTGGTCAACAAAAAAATCATCTCCAACACATAAAGAATAAAATTAGAGTTATCAACAAAAAGAAAATAATGTTACCATCAAAAGCGTGAGGTGCTCTATATCAATTAATATATTTGATAATAAACAGATATTGGTAAAAGTAAGCTCTCTTAGAATAAAATGTAAAAATCATAAAAAGCACCCCACGCTTTTGATGGTAAAATTATTTTCTTTTTGTTGATAACTCTAATTTTATTCTATATGTGTTGGAGATGATTCTTTTGTTGACCACTTTATTTTATCCCAAGCGTATTGGAAATTCAAATTATTTTTCATTTGTTAGTTTTCTAATAAAGATTGTTCTTTTAGTTTTTTAAAACTGTTATTTATTTTTTATTTTTAGTTTTAATATTTTACAGAATAAGATAAAAATGTAAATATCTTTAAATTCGATACTATTGTAGTATGAGATAAATGTAATACTCTTCTATAAAAAAACCCTCCCAGCCGGATTTCAACCAGCGACGTATGGATTACTGAAATTGCATACCATTAAAAGTTCACCGCTCTACCAACTGAGCTCTTTTACAATGATTGACTAAAAACTCGACAAGTCCGCAAACTATTATACCAGTTTTCAGTTTTTTTGATTTTCGGATGATTCTGGCCAGGATTTTAGAAACAAAATATGAAATTGTTGTATTGTCACGGGTCCTCTACACGTATACAAAGTTTCAAGTCGATCCAATGTTTCTAAGTGGGTGAAAATCGCGTTGAAAGATTCCGTTAAACTGATACAAAAACACTTTTTTTGATTTTCTGATGATTATGGCCAGGATTTTAGAAAATAAATATGAAATTATTGTATTGTCACGGATCCTCTACAAGTATACAAAGTTTAAAATCGATCCAATGATTTTAAGTGGGTGAAAATCGCGTGAAAGCTTCCGTTACATAGATAGATAGATAGATAGATAGATAGATAGATAGATAGATAGATAGACAGATAGATAGCTAGATAGATAGATAGCATCGATAGATCGATAGAAACTAGATAGCTTTAGATAGCTAGATAGATTAAGATAGATCGACTCATCGTAGATAGATAGATCGCTCGATAGATAGATAGATAGATAGATAGATAGATAGATAGATAGGTAGGGTAGGTAGGAGGTAGGTAGGTAGGTAGGTAGGGTAGGTAGGTAGGTAGGTAGGTAGGGAGGTAGATAGATAGATAGATAGATAGATAGATAGATAGATAGATAGATAGATAGATAGATAGATAGATAGATAGATAGATAGATAGATAGATAGATAGATAGATAGATAGATAGATAGATAGATAGATAGATAGATAGATAGATAGATAGATAGATTATAGATAGATAGATAGATAGATAGATAGATAGATTAGATAGATAGATAGATAGATAGATAGATAGATAGATAGATAGATAGATAGATAGATTAGATAGATAGATAGATAGATAGATAGATAGATAGATAGATAGATAGATAGATAGATAGATAGATTAGGTAGATAGATAGATAGTTAGATATTAGATATATAGATAGATTAGATAGGATAGATATATAGATCTATAGATAGATAGATATAAGATATAAGAAGATAGATAGATCGATAGATACAGGTCAGCTAATAAAAGCGGAAAAATGAAAACGTTTGAATGAAATGCGATAGAGTGCATGAAGGTTGGGTCTCGTACTTTGAGCTCACAACTTGTGCCGTGGTTGCAAGCGGTTGAGAGTTAGTATGTTTGGCGGAAATGTGAGGAAATTATTTAACGGACTTAACATTTTACGTTAAATTTGTCGAGTACCAAATTACGAAAATCTGTACAGCAGGAAGCTAACCACATTCATTAGAAAATGTGAGACTAATATTCTAAGGACATGCAAGAGTGGACCACATTTTAAAATTGCATAAACTTCGTAGAA